>JAPYYT010001508.1:0-51190 GCA_030522565.1 Ceratosolen corneri | reverse complement strand
GTGGGTACTTTTAGCGGTAGTTTCACGTGACTGAACTTCCGCGGGCCCAAGCGTACGTTATGTAACGTGTAGCGATTTCGTACCAGCGTCTCGTGAAGCTTCAACTTTATAATGCCGAACACTGAAGATTGAAAATCTCTTTGTTGTAAGACTAAACTACTCCTTGAGTAAGGGTGGTATCTTTAGATTTTGGTGAAAGTGGGAAGATTTTACTTATTGTTTGAAACTAATTTTCTGTTGTCATTGGAGCTCTAGTCAAAAATGTCAACGCCTATTACAGGGGGAGGGTGAAGTGTCAGAGATGATGTGGTGGTAACCTTTTGGGACGTCGGGCCGCGGTCGCGCGGTCACCCCGACGTCATAAGGTCAGGCTGTGTTGTTTATCCATTCCAACTCTTGTCCGTTCGTTAATAGCTTATCATAAAATATTGCAATTATGCTGTTATACCTAGAAGGACTTGTCCGTTATTTTTACTAGACTCGTATTGCAAGACACGTGATGGTCATATTTACTATTCCGAAATATTTTCGAGGCACAGTTCAAGTAAACATGCTCGTAAATGGTCATGAACAAGAACGAAAATATATTCGATGTATATTTAAAGAATATTCGTAAAATCTTGGGACACACTGGCAATCATAAACGAATTGAATGTATTAAAAGAATTTACAAAAAAAAAGAGGTATATCGAGAGTCGAGAAACTGCATGATTCTCGAACATTCCGCCCGCTATCAGCAACGAGTTGATGATTATTCTCCTGCAATTGGAACCGGTAATACCACGAGTTTGCGAATTGGTCTGGTCAAGGTGGTGCCAGCTGTTTTTAATGTCACTATCCGTGTCAGCTGATCATCACCTGAATACAACTGAACTACGTGAGCCAGCGCCCATTTGCATGGCGCGGTCCGTTTGTCTGCTATTAAAACTATGGTACCAACCTGGATGTCATATTGTTTTTATTGCCACTTTGATGTTGCTAGATGTAATGCCTTTTCCAGCTGTCCCAAAATCGTTGAACTCGCTGTTGAATGAATGACCAGCGAGAGAGTCTCGTTGATGTTATGTCCAGCAGCGATGGTTCTGTTATTGCGGTGAGTGGATCTCCGATCAGAAAATGACCTGATATTAGTGCTATAACGTCTTCTGAATCTTCACTAAGGGGTTCCATCGGACGTGAATTTAAAATTGCCTCAATTTGATAAAGAAAGGTTTAAACTCGTCCATTGTAAGTAACGTGTCTCCTATTTTGCGTCTTAAATGATATTTTACCGATTTGACAACAGCTTCCCATTTTCCACCCATGTGTGGCGCTGCAGGAGGATTGAATTTCCATTCTGTACCTTATTGTAAATATAACCTGTTAATTTTGTCGTGCTCGTGAGAACTTTTAAAGAACATTTTTTTGCAAACCGATTCTGCTCCGATGAAGGTTGTGCCCCAGTCTGAATACAAGGTTTTAGCACTACCCCGACGTGACGTGAACCTTCCATATTCAGCTATGAATGCCTCTGTCGAATAGTCACTCACCACTTCCAAATGTATTGCTGACGTTACAAAGCATACAAACAGCTTTGTCCCCTTACTGTTTTGTATAGAAATGGTCTAGCATAATCAAACCTTGTATGCGTGAATGGTTTTGAAGGTGTGACTCGTGCAACGGATAGTTGGCCCATCAACTGCTGGGCACGGATCCCACGCTGACGAGCACATCTCACGCATCTCAGGGTATAACTTCTGATGGGAGCTCTACCTCCAACGATCCAATAATTTTCTCGGGTGTGTGCTAGGATTAATTGTACGCCTCCGTGAAGTGTTCTTTGATGTGCGTCAGCAATGACAAAAGTGGTCATCAATTAAGTCCGAGGCAGGATGGCAGGGTGCTTGGTTTCCTCAGGTATTGACACCTCGTTGACTCTTCCTCCAACACGAATAATTCCTTCAGCATCAAGGTATGCGTTCAATTAACTCATCATTCAAGTACAGTATTTTTACACATTCCCTTTCTGAGTGGCCTATTCTTACGTTTAAGTACTCTACTAGCCCTTGTAAGTCCATTATTGGCTCACTTTTGAGCTTTTCTCTCGGTACCCTTTCTAGTGTTTCCTTAACACACATAATCATTGCTACTGCAGAATCAGTTACTCCTTCTATAACTTTCAGGTCATTCATTTCTCGGCCTAAAATCCTTCCTACTCCCGTATAAGTATTCACCAGATTTTTAGCAATTTCTTGAGCTTGCGGCCTTTCATGTACTGCACTTAGAAACGTTTCCATTATTTCACGATCAAGTAGTGCTTTGCCTTTGCTTTCTAATATTCTGAATTCGATTTCTTCTTTACTTTTATTCATATAATTTACCCTTCACTAACAACAAACTTTTTTTAAATATTTACTGCTGTTTTTTTATCAGCATTGGCATAGAGCCATAGCTTTCGAGTGAAGTCAAATCAATTTCTCAATCTTTTTTACTTATTTTTTCATCAAAAAGTAAAGATGTTAATGCTTGGGAGGAAATTCTTCTTGTCTTTGGAATTGTTTGATCTCAAGAGGGAAATAAATGTCCTGTGTTACTTTTACCCAGAATCGTTTTGCCTTTTCTAGGCTCTCCCTCATTATCCTGCCAGGTGGCCTTTATTTCCTCGCAGCCTTTCTGTGAAATTGATACATAATGCAGTAATTCTTAACAAGTCGTTAAAATTTGAATCAAATCCCACTGATATTCTGGTTCTCAGGCAGCTAATAGTACTTGGGCTGCAGGACGGCCTTCGTCCATGCATCTCTCATACCCTTCCTTTGGTTGTGCTGGCCATCTATTATATTCTTATAGCCATGGTGGCCTATTTCATCAATTTTGTTAGTAATAATGCTGCTGATAATTCCTTTCTGGGTATTGTTATTTCTTTGATTGGTGCTACCTTTGTCTTTGAACATACCATTGAAAGCCTTGCAGGATTCTTACATTGAACACTTATGTACACTACTGCTGCTATTGCCAGGTCTGAGGCATCCGCAAAGCCATGTAATTCCACCTTTGAATCACTCCAGGTATTTAGCGAGCGTGGAATTGTTATGCTGGGCAGCTCATTGAACTCGACTCTTATCTTGCTCCAAGTTTATACTAACCTTATCGACAGTAGCTCATTCCAATGATATTTTTCAGTCCATGGCTCTTGTAGGAACATTTTTGCCTTGATCACTACAGGAGATACAAAACCTAGGGGATCAAAAATACGTGCAGTTTCAGAAAGAATGGATCTTTTGGTCATTGACCTTGAATATGTATTAGTTATTTTTGTAGTAAATTTGAAACAATCTTCGGTTGGTAACCATCTCAAACCTAAGACATGGGTTTCGCAGTCATCAAATGATATAAAGACCCTCCATACAAAGGCTGCGAAGTTGCAAAGCTATTTCTTCTAGTTGCTTTATGGAATCTGCACCTCCAAATATGTCATCTACATATCTCCCTGAGGTAATGGGAAGTACAGTGAGAGGGTATTGATCCCCTTCATCCTTAACTAGTTGTAACATTGTCCTCACTACTAAGAATGGAGCGGCTTTCAAACCATAAGTAACGCTTGTTAATAAAAATAGCACTTCTTTACCTTGTTCGTCAACTCAAGGAATCCTCTGCAAGTCCCAATCGTTTTTATGAACCGTTATTTGCCTGTAAATCTTTGTGATATCGGTCGAGAATAAGTGTCTGTATTATCGAATCCATAGCAGAACATCTGGAATTTCTAGATGGAGGTTTGCTCCGGTATGCATCAGGTTATTGATGCAATAACCAGTTGATGTTTCAATGGATCCATTGAACGTTACTCTCAGTTTGGTGATGGCACCATCTTGCTTTAATACGTTTTGATGTGGTAGGTAACAATGCGGATTTTTTTACAAATTTTGGGACTCTCTACATATGGCCAAGTTCTCTGTATTCTGTCATAAATTCTGATAGTTGTTTTCGCTCCACCAATGCCGAAAATGAAGAATGTTTGTGTAAATAACTGTATCTATAAGGAAGCGGATGTATTTTTTGTTATTTGGTGTGCTTGCCTCTGCCAGGGCCATGGCTAAAACAGAATTATAAAATATATTAGATTTTATATCGATGACTGCACCCACTTATTTACCCACTCTACAGAAACAGCATTGCTGCTTTGTGATTGTATTCTTGTTTTCTTTCTCATTGTCCAACAAAGTATTATGTTGCTTTCTACAAATGTCACAATATTTCTTGAATTGACATATACCTATATGACATCTTAAACAATTTTCGCATATCTTATTTTTGCTTACAAATTCCATTTTTTCGTCTACTGACAAATTCTTAAACTTCTTACATGTTTCTAATTAGTGTGTATTATTGCAATACTTCCAGTATATATTTGTTTTACTTTCTCCCTCTTTTATACTGGTCGAGGAGCTGTTTTGACTGAAGCTTTCTTGTATCTTGTTGATTTGGGTGGGCTGTTTTTATGTCCCTTCTTGTTTTGAACTTCATTGATCACTAAGGCACTTGTTTGGCTTTCTAAAAACTGAATTAGCTGTTCATAAGTTGGGTAAAATATTACGAATATTAAAAATAAAAATTAAAAATAAAATATTAAAAATAAAATATTACGAATTCTATAATATTGTGAGTCTTTTGTTAGTGTTCAGCCTTTTGAACATTTTTCTTGCCATGTTTACCAATTCTTTTGCCATGTTTACCAATTCTCTTGCCATGTTTACCAATTCTCTTGCCATGTTTATCAATTCTCTTGCCATGTTTACCAATTCTCTTGCCATGTTTACCAATTCTCTTGCATCGCTGTTTTTTACAGGTTCATAACACTCTATAGCTAATGCTTTGTCTAAATTAGCAGCTGTCTGAATTTCTGGTTTGTTATAACAGGTCATTAATAAGCTCCAGGATGTTTTGAATGAGTCATTTTAAAAATCTATAGTTTCTATTAGTCTAAGAGGTTCACCCCCCAATGAGTTCTTAAGATAGTGTAGCTGTTCATTGTCATCTAGATCTCCTCTTGTTATGATTACGCTCATGAAGTTTTTTTTTGAAACTGTTCCATTTGAAATAATCGCCTGTGAATTTTTCAATTACAACTTCTGGCAAACGTAATTGTCTTCTTTTTTCTTGTTTTTTTCTGGGTTGACTAGTGCCCATGTTGATTGTTGTTGTAAGATTATCCAAGGTAGCAGCCATAATATTCTTGCTCTGGCCTTAGGTCTTTAATTCAACACATTGGATATTGTACGTAGATTTTTTGGTGACTGTTCTCTCTTAAATTTGTCATGGAGATCTTAAACCTCCTTAAGAGCGAACTGTATGATGTGTTTTGTATTTTTTGAATTTGGTTTAGAAAATTCTTCAGCTAACCGTCTCATATGATGGAGACGCACCCCTTGTGATTTTAACTTGTGAAAGAGCAGAGGTGCTAACTGTTGGGATGCCATGCTGATGGGTGGGCTTTGATCTAATATCATCTTATGGGCTTCGAGTGTCCTTGTTTCTGACATGATTATACCGTGGCACTAGTCAATATTTCTAATTTAGTAAAACAAATAGTGTCTGCAAATACACCCATCTCTTAAATGTGTTGTATATAAGTTATACTAGAACGTGGTGAATTTATTTTGAATTTACTGCTAAACAAATTGAGGCCCTCTATCGGGTTGAAATTTACTTACAGTATTTTTAGGTTATGTTGTTCTACCTTATCGACCTTCAATCGCTATTTATATGCTTATCTATTTTAGTTCTTATGCGCCCTCTTCTGGTGAGTCTGTGCGGAATTGCATTGTCAGGCCCAATGCTCGTCAGCACGGTCGGACTGATGGCGTTTGCGCGGCTACGCGCAACTATCTCTATCTCTCTCCTTCCGACTCAAGCGTACACACTTCAGTCGGCTCGGAACAGATCGTATTGTTCCCTCATCTGCTATCTCTTTCTATCCACTATCCGGCTCGAAGGACCAAATGTTCTGGCAACTTTCCCGGTGATGAGCTCTTCCCAAGGTGGTGGGGGGAGAGGCCGATAGTGGTAGAGCAGAAATGGCAGGGTAGAAAGAAACGAAGACGCGGGGGGTCGAATGTAATGCTGTGAATTGATGTTTATTGAAAATCAAATAGAAAATATAGTAACGATATACAATTCTGGTATTACGTATGAAAATATAAGGTCTTGCTCTTTATTTTTATTCTGTTTTTAGTGTAATATTTTTGTATAAATTTATCACAAAAGCACTAGTTATTTTATCGGCCTTTATCTCCTCTTACAGAAGTAAAGGAGGTTTTCAAAGGCATCTTAGTCTTACAAATTGTTTATTGTCAAAATTAATAGGCCTTGATGTACGAAATATAAATCATAAGTATATGTAATCATAAATATATATTTTATATATTTTCATTAAAGCTACATTTATGTTGTTGTTGATAATTAGTATTTTGTATTAATTAATATTAGAGTAACTTATTATGACACCTATACTTTATTTTCTATGTAACCAGCGTAAAATATAAAATTTCTTACAACAATAATTAAATGAATATTTAATTCGCGTTTAATGATAATGTGCCTCTTTTAGTATATAATAATTTAATTAATATTGTCTTTTTTCTGTAACAAAGAAATAAAATATATACACTACAATTATGTAGCAAATATTATATTAATAAAATAAATAAAATTAATCAAAGCTTTTATTTTTACTGAATGAATAATAAACTAATCGTAATAAAATATTCTATTTTATTGTAAATTAGTTTTAAAGAAGAAATTTTGTTAATTTCTATATTCTTCGTAAACTCTAGCTTATTTCTTTCTTAATTTTCATTTATTTTTAATATTTATCTGTTCAAAGTTTTCTATGCATAACATATCTAAAGCTTATCCGTATGTAAATCAAAACATGCTTCTATGCATATTCTCGTGCAAGCTGAGACGACCGACTTTATACTGATATATCGAAAAGTCAATTGAAATGAAGGGATTACTAAATAACAATAAAGGTTTTATTTATATTTAATTATACTGTGGATAATTAAACCGTTTGTATGACAGCGGACATTCAATATCCATCACGATTGCATTTTCATTGTATTATTTTATTGTACTTTGATAATATCTTAATACTTTGATATATTTATTGTAATTGATAATATCAAATTGTTGATAGTTTTAATTTCTGATTGCAATCAATACATTAGTCAGAAGCGGAAAAGGAATAATAATAAATGTTTTTTATACAAAGTGTGAAAGTAATGTTAAAGATTTTAATGAAATATTGATCAATATGATAATATAAAATTAATTGCATGCAATTATATATATATATAGACCTATAGGAATACAAATTAAATTATACTAATTTCATAGCGGTACTATCTATAGTTTTTATTATTATTGTGCAATATTTTCATTCTGTATTTTTATGTATTACTATTTAAATTTAGAAAATCACATCATATAATATTTTGCTATTAAGATAAAAACACAATATTACATAATGCACATATATTCAGATAATCTAAATAGAAATATTAATAAAATTTTATGTTAGTAACTTAATTAATTAGATAAATTTATTTTCGTACTTTATTATACAATGATTGATTTATATAAATTATTTTAATACGACATGAAAAATTTATATAAAATAAAATATTCTATATATTGTTTAAATATATTGTATAAATTATTAATAAATAAATTAGAAATATCTATTTCTAATCATTCTCAATCTGTAAAAAAATATTTACTATTAATACAATGCATTTGAAACTGTACAATAAAATTTTACTACATATTGTTTTTATTAATTGGTACAATTAAAAATATTATGTTATATAAAATATATAATTAATAACATTTAAGCACTTATGTATAATTCTTTATTCACAATAACTATTAGAAATAATTAGTTATGCAGAGAATATTGTTTCTTTAAATATAGTTTTATTTATATTTAAAATATTTAAATTTAATACAGTGTTATAATATTATAATATAATAATATAATGTTATTACATAAACTCATGGATACTTTAGATTTTTAAAAGTATAAGCTTATTTATATTTTTATTGTTCAAATTAATCTTTATAAATATTATTGGATTATACTTTTGAGTAAAATTTTGAATAACATAATTGTTTAATGTGGATAGTAATTAAATTATTGTTTTTATAATTTATTTATTATTTAAAAATTTCGTAAATTTAATTAATCCTGATAAAATATTTTCAATCAATTATTACACTACTGTAACACATTTACTTTTCGTAATTTCTTTTTTATAAATTTCTATATTTATATAAATATTTTCACAGAAACAAAATGGTTAATAACCATTTTCACTTGTCGTATATTGTAATGAAAATTAAATATAAGAATAAAATAAAAAAATGAAAAATAACTTCATAATATTTTATAATATATGTTTAATAATGTATATATTATTTTATTTATAGGAGTAGCAAAAAGTACTTATGTCGTAATAAAAATTTTGAAAAGATAGTGATTGCAACACAGGATGTGGTACACATTGATCAGTTTGTTGTCCTTTGTGGCTAATATTAGTGGGTACGAAAGAGATAAAATTGATGTAGATTTACAGACAATACAAGCAGTTCTACCGCATGATATTTATCCTGGTTTCGAAGTGACGCAATTTCAAACCGCCATTAGTGATCTTTCCAGTTACCAACTTCTTGAAAATAGGTTCTCTAAGTATTTTACTGTTCTTGATAATGGTATTCTGATGACCACCTCTAACCTTTTACCTCTTGTCAATCAACCTGTGGATCTGATTATCCTGGAACAATTTTTCAATCGTACTGAGGTTCATAAACTTCATCTGTATGTCATCAATCGGCATAAGATGCTTACATTCTCATGTCACCATCTCGGTGACGGACGAATTACTGAGAATGCTACCCCAGGGACTGCTATCGAAAACCTGTCTATGTTTAATGCTCAAGGCAACTTTCCGGTGCATTATATTATCTTACCGAACGAAGCTGGTCAACGACCTTTCGCTTTATCTGAGAGCCATTTTGGTCAAATTGGTTTCAATTTGACCTTACGAAGTTCTAAGCAGACTTTGAAATTAGTTACAGCTCAACAATTGGATCGTGAAAAAAAATCCAGTCATCGAGTGGTAATTCAAGCTTCAGATGGTGATTATGTCAGTATGTCGAAAATCGAAGGATTAATACAGGTACTTGATGTTAATGACAATAGTCCTATATTTGAGCAAGCGCTCTACAGTTTTGAAGTCTTGCCTATAAATTTAAATGAGTTAGGTAATCGGAGCTACATTCAACCTCAATGGAAGCTGTTTTCAAGAATAGGTCAAGTATTGGCTAAGGATGCTGATGGTGACAGAGTGGTGTACAAATTATTGACACCAACGAATCTCATTATTATAGTACCACAAACAGGTGAGCTATTGTTGATTGGAGAACCAAATAGTGAATTGGACATCAATGTTGAAAGTGAATTTTTGATCGAAGCACACGATTTACGAATACCTAGTAGGATAGGAATATCACCAGCGCGGGTACTTGTGCGTTTTTTAACTTGTAAACCAGAAAAGACTTTGATCAAAGAAGAAAATGAAATACATAAAATTTTCAAAAGAAGAGTTACAAGAGCAGTAAGACCAACTAAGAAGATTGAATTTTCGGAAGCCGATGGTAACGTTGAGGACAAGGTTGCATTTAACTTGGAGAAGGAGAATGAGCGAGAGACATATAAGATAAGAGACACTAATAAGTGGGTTACCGTAATGTCTAATGGTACTGTTAAAGTTAAACAAAAGTGGGATTATGAAGAATTAGGTCCTGAAAAAACAATTGATTTTTGGGTTACAATTACAAATTCAGGTAATTACGAAAATATTTATTTTTGAATAAATTACAAGAATTTTTAGATTCATATTAAAATTGTTTACATCTGTACATTTTTTATGGTTTACTCTTTACAAAAAATATAATTTATCGATATATATTAAAGTACTTGGAAATATAAATTTTGAAACATCATAATATTAATTTTATTTTCAATCAAAAATTAAATTTCTCAAATAAATAAGTTTTTAACAACAAATAAGATGTAAATAATATTCTGCATAAATTTTTTTAGAGTTGAAATTTGAACACTCAACCATTTTATCAAACGTGCACGCAAATTAAATTATATGCTCATGTAAACACGGTATAACTATAATTTAAACTATATATAATATATAAACACGGTATAACTATAATTTAAACACTATATATAATTATAATTATACTTATGTATTTTTGGATTTGATATTTTTTAAGTTTTTTCTGATTCACATATAGTTCATTATTTTGTATAATATTTCTCTGATACGTCTTTAATACTTCAAACTAATTTTTCATTGGATACAAAAGAATTTTTATTATATTCCGTATATAGATGGTTTAACAAATACACCAGTGCTTATATTAAACTCTCAAAAAATACTCACATCGTAAAAATTACACTTCAAATTACATATGAAAGAATGAAGTATTTATTTAAAAATGAAATCTAAAATTATGATTATTACGTTGTATCGAATAATAAATTTGATTATTCTATCATTAATTACTGATATTCCTTTTTATTTTTCATTTTATGGCTTTGGAAGGTTTCCAATGTAAGTAACATTTTTTGATAAGATATTTATATATGTAGTTTAACAAACAATTATTCTGTCTATGCATAATTCTACGAATCAATAATAAGAGATAATTTTAAATAATTGTTAAAATATTTTAGTAAAATTTATTATTAAATAGTTACAAATTTAGTATTAAATAATTAATATAATAAAATAAGAAAAATAATGTTTATAAGTTTAGTTATTGAATTGTTACAGATAAGAATTTTTTAAAATAAGTTTTACTGTTTCATTGTCACATACTATTTTTATTAATACATAAAAATAGATTAAATTTTAAACATTTGTATTCAAAACATAAAAAATTAAACATAGATCATAATTACTGTCACTATTGGAAAATTAATTTAATATTAATTTATGATATCCAGATACGGATAAATAACATTATGCTTTTGATTTATTACTATTTTATTCTTTTACTATATAGATCAATATATGGATTTATTTTACAAATTTGGGACAGAAGCAAAATTTAAAGATATGTCTATAGCAACTATCGTAAGAAATAACTTTGATAATTCTTAGATACTGACAATCAACGTGTTATTATCAACATAAAGGATGTTAACGACGAGCCACCATATTTTATCAATCGACCGCTGCCAATGCAAGCTGTTGTACAACTTAATGCTCCGCCTAACACACATGTTTTCACTCTTCAGGCACGAGATCCTGACACCGATAGTAATATACATTATTTCATCGTACGCGATCGAAGTAATTGATGACTTTTCCTTTTAAAAAATGATGTATTTTTTTTGTTACTTCTTAATAGTCGATTATTCAGTTATTTATTTATAATTAGGTTTAAAATTATTTATTACAAAAAATAATTTTTTTTGCTGATTAGAAAATACTATTTTAAGAATAATAACTTTTTAAATATAATAATTCTAAATTGTTACATGATATCATTTACATGATATTATTAAAAATTGTTATTTTGAAATTAAAAAATTATTTTTAATTTATTTAATGTTTTATCACCTAAATAAAATCACAAGAAATTTAAAATAACGTGCATTGTAATAATTAATAATAAAACTTAGTATTTTCATTTAATAAAATTTATTATATTTTTAATTTATATACTTTATAAAAATTTGTTTATTATATTTGATAATAGTTTATAACATTTATATTTTTGAATCTAGCTTTTAACAAAACATAATAAATAATGGTAGTAAAACATAAATATAATATAAATATAATATAAAATTTAATTTTAATAGCTATAAAATCATTAATATTATCCATTTGTGAATCATTGATTGAGATAAATTGGACACAAATCTGCGTATTTGCAAGAATTATATATGCTCTTAATAATAAAGCAAGACAACCTTATATATTTATATAATAAACAAAAAAATGTACATCTTAAATTAGTTATTATATTAAATCAAATATCAAGTTTCTAAATATTTTAGCTGGTGGCAGATTTGAAGTTGATGAGCGTTCAGGAGTTGTTCGAACACGTGGTACAGATCCGTTTCAACTTGACATGGAATATGTTTTGTATGTGAAAGCAGAGGATCAAAATGGTCGTGTTGAGGATCGACGATATCAATCTACTCCTGAAGAGAGACTATCAATTGTCGGTGGAAAAAGGGCACCCCAATTTTACTTAACTGCTTACGAAGCAGAAATACCAGAAAATAAGAAAAAAGATTCAGAGTAAGTTTTTTGTTTAAAATGTAGTCGAAAATTCATTTATTTTTGTAAATTAATTGAATATGCTAGTGAGCTACTTCTTTAAAATGGCAATTTTTTAATTTTATGATCATATTTTAAATATTTTTTTATGTAAGACATTCAAAATTGTATTTAGCTATTCATTCTCTAATACATGGACTAACGAACTCTTTAAGGTTATACAATTTTACATTATATAAATTTCGTCTTTTAAACTTACATATTTATTACATTTATATTTAATACATTTATTTCAATAGGTGATCAATTAGTGATTTGCGTAAATATTTTTTTATTTCTTAATTTTGACAGCCAATCTTATATAATTGTATAAGGGTTTAATCTGAATCCATCTAAAAAATTTTATAATTTTTATAAATTATTGTGGTTTTTTCATACTTTAATTTCTTGATTTAATTTCGTATTTTAATTGCTTAGTTATATTAAAAAATTCATATAATTAAAGTTACCGCTTATTATAGAAAATAATTTTATTTAATTGGTTTCTATGATTTTACCTAATTTGAATATATATTTGACTTATCGTGGATAAATATTTAAACGATATTTTTTATTTTCAGTATTATATCTGTCAAAGCTAAATCATTTGCTGATAGAGAAATACGTTATACACTACAAGCTCAAAATCCAGGTGCTGCAGGAACGTTCAATATTGGAGCGACTTCCGGGATCGTAAAACTTGCCAAAGAATTGGATTTCGAAGATCTTCGCCAGTTAAATATTTATCAACTAATTGTTACCGCTACTGAAGATTCGGGGGGTTTTTCTACTTCAGTTGAGGTATATAGATTTAAAATTTTCTTAATTTTTATAAATATGAAAAAATTTGTTTTTTTTTTTTTGGTTATTATTTTTATTTGATTATTATTGTATATAATATATTCCAATATATATTTTAATACAATCTAATTTTTTATATAATAAAAATAAGAACAAATATGAAGTGGTTTAGAAATACAAAACAATAATTTAATGAAATTAATTGATTATGGTTTATTTGATTATCATATATTATGTTATAAGTTATATGATAATTTTATTTTATTTGTAGTTAACGATTCGAGTATCTGACGTCAATGATAATGCACCTAAGTTTGAATTACCGGATTATCAAGCTCATAATATAGATGAAGATATTCCATTAGGGACAAGTATTCTCAAGGTTAAAGCTACAGATGCAGATTCGGGAATGAATGCAGAAATAGAGTATCTAGTATCAGATGATCACTTTAGTGTTGACGCTAGTGGTGCTATAGTTAATAATAAGCAACTCGATGCGGATAATAATAATGCTTACTATGAATTTATCGTTACTGCGAAAGACAAAGGTAAGATTCAAATATTGATTAAAATAGAGATTTATTATATTTTGTTTGTATATATAAAATTAATTACAATGTATTATATATCTATTAAGCTGAAGAAAATTTTTGAATATTTTTATTCACGCTACTAGTATAAAAAGAGAATGAAAAACAAAACTTAATCAATTTTTTTTCATATTTATAGATATTTTCGTGTTGTATTAATTTTTGATATTATATAAATAAAACATTTATTTTTTAAATAAAAATTATTACATAATTTTACTATTGAATTTAAATTTGTTCTTTGCAAATCTAAAATTACTAATCATAATTATTTGATAAATGTAATTTTTAAAGAACTTTTGAAAATTAAATATTTTCTTATGATTAATATGCAAATATCTGTCTTTGTCAATTTAACGACACGATTTTGCACCTAGACTTTCAATTATTTTTTTCACTGATATTTCACTGATAAATAATAAACAAAATTGTAATTGTAAAAATTACAATCTTAACTTAACATAAATTAATATTTCGATATACTTTAATTGCAAGAAGTTCACTTATTTGATTATTATAATGTCGTTTTTTATATAGTTTTCATTTTTAAATACTATATGTTTTCAATTATATTATAGTTTCTGTTCTAAAAGTTTATTCTAGTTATATCTTTATAGCATTTCATTAATATAATTTTTATATTTTGCAGTATTTTTAATAATATAATAACTTACAAGAATAATACATAAATACATTATTTTATAATAAATGTTTTAAATTATCTTTAATTTTATTTTTTAAATATATTTTTATATTGTGTATTTTAAGCTAGTATATTTTTCAGATTTATTAACATTTTTTAAAATGATACTTCTCCCTTAATGCTCATGTTTTTTAAATTGAATTTTAATTGAATGAGTTTAATTTATTTTATGTAACTTATATACATTGAATTAGCTAAAATTTTAATGTCAATTTGATATTTTCTATTTTTTGTTTTAAGAATCTCATTAACTTTCTAATTCTACTGCTACTTATTGATAATTGGATCTTTATGTTTATAAGCAAATACTAAAAGTAATCGTGTTTGAAATATATAAACCTTAAATTAATTTATATTGTGTCTTAAATAATAATAGGTCGGTATATTTAAATAATTTTATATTAATGTACTATTTTTAGTTCTATATCAATATAATATATATAATAATACTTTATGCTTATTTAATTAAAATGTAAATAAGGTTCATTAGAGTATCGGAATTTATATATAATCAAAATGTACCTAATAATAACAGTTAGTTTCTTATTTTCAATATTAAAATTTCAATATTGAATATTTAATTGAAGTAACGTTGCTTTATGATTGTCAAAAGTATAAAAGCAAGCATTATTTAAATAAGTACCTTTTGATTAAAAGGTGAACCATCCAAAAGCGGTACAGCAACAGTGCGCATTTATACAAAAAACAAAAACGATGAAGAGCCCAAGTTTTCACAGCAGGTATACACACCGAATGTTGATGAGAACGCAGGACCTAATACTCTGGTGACGACTGTTGTTGCATCAGACAAAGACGGTGACAATGTACGCTTTGGTTTTGTGGGCGGTGGCACATCATCTGGACAGTTCGTTATTGAAGAAATTACCGGTGTTATTCGCTTGCACAATAAGAAGATTCTCCTCGATCGAGACAAATACGAATTAAATGTTACAGCTATGGATGATGGTGCTTGTTGTCTCAATGGCGAGAAAAATATTCACACAAGTACAGCAGTCGTTGTTGTATTCATTACAGATGTTAATGATAATAAACCTGTCTTCAAAGATTGTGGAACATATAATCCAAAAGTTGAAGAGGGCGCAACGAATGGAAGTCCAGTTATTAAAGTATTAGCTACGGATGAGGACAAAGGTGTCAATGGACAAGTTAAGTATTCCATCGTCCAACAACCAAATCAAAAAGGTACTAAGTTTACCGTGGATGAAGAAACTGGACAAGTCATGACAAATAAGGTGATAATAAAAACAATTGTATTATTTGAACATCATCTATTTCTTTGCTGTGTTATATATTTTTTCTCCATTAGAATGTAATAATCATATGAGATATTTTAAATTATAATAAATGAATAAATATTAGTAGATGACATAGAATAATAACTATATACATATACGCAAAGAATCTAGCAATATGAAGTTTAATAATATTAAAGTACGAACTTCCGATCTAATATTTGTTCATTTATTACATTTTATAAATACATTTTTAAGTGATTGCTATTAATTAAATTTATTCTAATATTTTCAATTAAATTTTGAAATCCATATAAAAATATGATTGAACAATATCTAAAGAAATATAAATAAACAGTAAATTCAAAATTTTATTTATAAAAACAAAAATTATTAACATTAATAATATTATATAATTTTGAAGCTTATTAATTTCAAAATGTGTTAGGGATTTAACCCGAGTGCGTACTCTCCTAGATGGTGTGAGGGAGATAATACAAAAGTCAGGTAATGAAAGGAGAGAGATAGCAGGGTTGAGAGAAATGAAAACGGTGGAATAGTTTGTAATACTATAGAATGCCTTTATTTAATGTATGTGGTAAATATAATGTTGTGTTTTTCTTGAATAGTAATTTCCGTGCCGTCGCAATATTCAGGTGTAAATTGAATGCTACGGAGTTTGGAATGATTCGGATTATTATACTGTCTATATGCTTTTATTTTGTATTAATATAGTGTTAAATGGATGAAGTTACAGGAGGATAACTGTGTTATTAGAGTGTTTTGTTACTTGTTACGTGATTGCTGATTTCGCCCCGATTGCCATGGTATCGTTCAGTTGTAAATAGAACACCGTGAAGGATGGGATTCAGTTGTTTTTAATTGTCGCGAGTCTGCCAATGTATAACGATGTAACCCTTTTATCAGTGTTCGATCGTACCTACTTCGGTCTTTCACCTACAGTGAACGCTCGTACCATTCACAGTTTTACATTAATACTTTATAAACTCTTTTATCACTGTTTAATATTACTTCTTCTGAAGACCGTTGATCAATTCATCTTTTCTTTTGCGAGACCTGACGAGTTTGACCCGACTCGCGATTGCATTTAAAGTTCACGATTTCACCCCTCTCCTTGAAGAGGGAAGGGGCCTACGCTTCCAAATGATATGCTGCGGTTTGCGCTTTTGCACATGCACTTTGAAGCACCGTTTGTTGTTTTCAATTATGAATCGGTACATTATGAATATAACACGAGATTAAGCAATTAAACTATACTAAAGTTGCCGGAAAGATATTTCCGTTGGTTTTCTAGAGTCGTATTGCAAAACATGCTATGGTCATTTTTGGCCATTGGCGTACATTTTAAGAAGAGTCCGAATAAACATGGTCGCTAAATTTTCGTTATCGAGAAATAAATATTCCATGTTTGTTCTAGGAAAGCATTTGGCAATCATAAACACATAAAATATACAAACTGTCAAATAATAAGGTAGTACAGAGCGAGCGCCGAGATTCTCTTCGAATCTCGAACAAAATGCAATTATAAAAATTTTGAATATTATATAGAATATTATTATAGAATACTATATAGAAGTTATATAGAATAATAATTTCTACTTTTAATTATCAGAAGTATTTATGAATAGTATTGTTATTTAAGTCAAATTATATTATATACAAATAGCTTCTAAAATATATTCTAAAATATATCAATTATATTACTATAGAAATTTGTAAAAATTCGTTTTGTATAAAACTATAGTAAATTATTTATATATAAAATTATAGTATAAAATTATAGTAAATCAAAATAGAAATATATGTTCATATAAATACATTATTATGTTACATTACAGTATTTTTTATTATGGAAATAAAAAATATTGTTTCTAATAAAAAAATCGTTTTAAAATCAATATATCGCAAAAAATTCTAACTGAATTTTTCATTTTTATCTGTAAAATTGACTAATTTCGTAGGTATTCGATCGGGAAGGAGATGATGGTAAGTTTGTATCAGTGACGGTGAAAGCAACGGACCAGGGTGAGCCTTCATTAGAAGGCGTTTGTTCATTTACAGTCGAAATAACAGACGTTAATGATAATCCACCTCTTTTTGATCGACAAGTGAGTAGTAATAAAATAGTTATTTAATAGATTATGGATTATTTTAAATTATTATATTTTTTAAATGATTTTTTCAGAAATATGTAGAGAATGTGAAACAAGATGCTAGTATTGGTACTAATATTCTTCGAGTCTCAGCTTCTGATGAAGACGCAGATAATAACGGGGCAATTATATATTCTTTGAGCGCACCCAATGACGAAAAAGGATTGGAATACTTTGAAATTCAACCAGAGTCTGGTTGGATTGTGTTGAAAAAGCCACTCGACGTAAGTATTTTTCACTAATTATATTTATTAATAAAATAATTTTTTAATAATCAACGGTGAATAAATTTTGAGAAAATAATTTGGGATTGAATTATTTTTCTCATATAGCAAAAATTTCATAATTATATTTTACTTTTTATAACATAATATAATATAATACATATAAAATTTAATGAACATTTTTATGAAATGTTTTAAAATTTATTTTATATTATTTTTATTCATTCAAAACTGTTTTATATAGGTTCTATAAATATGTACCTTTTACATTTAAAATAAGTTTAAAAATGGCTGGATTTAATTTGAAATTAGATTTATTAAAGTTAAATTTATTATTTTAAATTTAAATTAGTGCCTATTGTAATATTAGTAAAATAAATAATATAATTTCTTTAATTTTTTTTTAAGAATTTGCTATTATTACTATTATTACGTAATAATTAAATCATCAATTTTTAAAAAATTTTAGTTATTTAATTTATTTTACTTTTAATAATAAACTAAATTATTAAAAGTTTTGTATAATATAATTTATTTTTGTATAATTATATCTATGACTTTAATACCATAGATATTTTACATTTAAAATTTTTTTTTAATTGCTTAATAACTATATTAATTATAAATTTTTTAATAAAAACATTTATACTATTAGATATTTTAAACATTTATTAAAATTATATATTTATAAATATTTTCATGCATGAAATTAATAATAGAATAATTTGTTTCTAGCAATTATAAAACAATAAATCAATGGTTTTATTAATTTCTGAAAGTTTATTGAAGTGACTTCTTAAATGACTTCTTGTTGATGAATTTCATTAATATTTGATATATCATCTGTTAAATTTTTTTTTTATTTTAATTATTTTAATTTAAAATATTTTTAAGAAATTAAGTATTTTTAATAAATAAATTATTCTTTAAAAAAGTTCTTTAAAAACGTACACATTAAATATTAATTTTAAATGTTATACTTTGACAATAATATATTCATATTCGTTTAATATTAAATTATGTTTATATCTAATGTCTATTAAAATTAATCTATTTACAACCTATATAACTATAATTATAAACCTATATAATTATTTTCTGATATAAATCTGCAATGAAAATCATTTTTTGTACGGCACTTGTATAGAGTTTTATTTCTTTTGATATGAATAATGTGTTCACTATAGTCCATACTTATAGTCATGCCCGATTTTCTCAAATGCTCTATGTACCTGAATTAATCAAGCAGTTATGATTATGATGCAAAAAATCTATTCATTATTTCTTTTATTTCAAGTAGTTTTTGATATACTCTGTATTCATTTTTAATATTCTAAATATTTAAAAAAAGGTAAAGAATAATATTATACAACTAATATTATACAAATAGAAAAATAGAACAAAGAAATTTGCAAAATAAGTTACTCAAATAATGTTGTACTCAGGTTATAAAAGGAATTTTGTAAATGATTAATGATTTGTATTAAAAAGAAAGACTTCATTTGCGAAAATGCAAATACGATTGATTGAGGAGGAAGCAGATAAATTAGCTTCCAATATTTATTAATACATATAATTTTTATGATTATTCTGTAATTATGTATTTTATTTTTATAATAAAGGGAAAAATAATTTTCAAATTGATTTTTGCACTTAATGAGTTTTTTCAATAATTAAACTAATGTGATTGTTTTTAAAAAAGGAAGTGATACTATTTAAACTTCCAGGAGCAAGTGGGAATGATATTTTTTGAATTCCACATACAATGTGCACCAATCTCTAATCATTTTGTGGTGTATTAAATAAACAATTTTTTAAACATGCTTGCATATTTATATGAATGTTTTTTGAATATTTTACAGGAATGGAATCAGCTTTCACTTCATATATTATTTATCTATTTATATTTATTTCTGTTTCTTTGGACCATTTTTATTCACTATAACTTGTTAACTTATTATATTACAATTTAATTATATATTGAATAGTTCTATTTCTCTCTCTAGTTTCTCTCTTTGTCGTTTTTATTTTATTTTTCCCATTTTTCTTAATTAATATTTCATTAATTATCTTTCCAATTTGTTTTATTTTATTTTTTTTTAAGTTTTCTATCTCATTCTTTGATAGCTATCTATTTTTGTTTTGCTCTGAATTATTACAGCTGACAAATTATATTTTTAAAAGAGGGCATTCTAGTATATAAAATAGATCGTAAGAAATAAAAAGAACTTATCTGTTGTGACACATTTTCTTTTGTGATTGGGGCAGCATACGAGTGCCGAAAGTATAAAATAAAAAATATTTAAATAGTAAAATGTAACGTCCATCACTTTTTGAGAGTCGTTAATAAAAAGTAAATAAAACAAAAACAAAACCCGTAGTGAATTAATTAAATTATCAATATCAAATTCTTCTTAATATAATTATTCTTTTTCAAAAATCAAGAAATCTTGATTCCTCAGCCACTGCCTCTATTAATACATATCTTACTTGCATGATTAAAATGCCTGTCAATTTTTATTTTTGTAACAATAACTAATTTTAATCGTTTTATTGTTTATGTTTGTATTTATTGCACCTTTTTCTTACTTCGGATTTGATATGATGATGGTGATGATACGATGAAAAAGGGCTGTTTTTCAGTAAGTAGGAGAATCTTTTGTGTTAATTTATTTCAGAAAATAGCAAAAATAACTAATTTTAATTTTAAAACTATATTTTAAAAGCTAATTAATTAAAATCCTTTAGTTTCTAAAATAAATTAATAATTTTTAATTGTTTTACCTAAAATTTTTGCATACTTTATTCATTTCAAACAATATAATTTCACATTACTTTTTAAAAATTATATATTACTTCATAAATAGTAATTTTTTCTATATGATGAATATCAATTAGTATTCAGTGTTATAGCTGCAAGTGTAATAATTAAAATATATTTATTGAATATTATAGATTTAATCTTTTATATATTTAATTACATGTTTATCATTTTTTGATTCATCAGTATTTTTGTCAATTGAATTTAAATTTCTTTATCTTTTTTATGCTTACAAATAATATTATGTTTTAAAATAATTCTATTATGAATGTAATAAATAACTTAATATTCTTAATTTAATAAATTTTTCAAACATTTGTTTTTATAAAAATTTTATTCAATTGATTATTTCTCCTCGTTCAAATTAACGAATTCTCTTTCTCGTTTTTTTTTAATTTCTTTTATATATAAATTTATTTATTTATTTTTAAAGAGGCATACCAATTGGGAAATATGAGACAAGAAAGAATAAAAAATCAAAATATGTCTCTCATTGATTCGTTAACAAATCTACAGTGTATTTATCCGAGTGTTCTGAGTAACTTGACGGTCCGTATATTTTGCCAATAGCGAGACAGGTATCGACTGAGAGTAAGCGCCTCCGACAGAGGAACATCGCCCTCGTATGCCGAAGTGGATGTTGAGTTAGACGTCGTAGACAGAAACAATAAACCTCCTGTGTGGGATAGCAATGTATACGGCCCCATTCACATCAAAGAAAATGTCACAGTTGGTACTGTAATGACGTCAGTAAAAGCCAGGTTTGTATGCCACGATGAAAAAAACGTTACCAAAGAGAGAATTAAGACACGCAGCGCCGAGCCATGTGATTTTTCAGACTTTACTTTCTCTTATTTTTATTCATAATATAATAGCTAATTAAGCTCTTATATTTCTTTTTTATTTTCATCTATATCGTTTTCTACGCCATGAGGAACAACTTATTTTATATTTTTTCTATTTTTCTAGTTGATGGTAATGTATATACGTATGTACATGCATATACTCAACACTGACTATGTAGTATTGATCTTCGGATTCTTTTGTGTAAGCTTTTCAATTCTATACTCGTTTTTAGTGACTTTAATTGAGGATGTGTAACTTATGTTTTTCGTGTATTCATAATTTATGTGATTGCCATAAATTTTCGAGTAAATTTAAATATGTACCCACTAGTTGTATACATATCGTATAAAATTGGTTAAATTATAATATATATATATAATATAATTTTATAAACTATGTATATAAAATTAAATTAATCGTCTAAAATTATTTGGATTATGTTTAACAGGATTTATTCTTTGTATTTTCCTTGCTTTTGGTGAAAAAATTGATAATAATTTTCATAAAAACAACTCCTAACTGAATTATAAGACACGCATGTAGAAAGTATTGCACAAAAATATATGCATTTTTTTAAGTTTTAATAAGAATACTATATCTAGCACGCATGGTTAAGCGCAGCGTGTACACATCGGTAGATTACTCGTAAATTAGTCACAACAATTGTGCGTGCATTATTATTATTATTATTGTTGTTATTCTTGTTATTATTATTATTATTATTATACTTTATTTCCCTGTTATAATTTTACATTGAAAAATGTAATTATCAGTTAGAATTCGTATTACTAATATTGAAAAAATTATTCTATATTTATTATTATATTACATCTTGTAAATTACTCTATTACTAATGCGTATTATATTTATCTGTTATTCTTTTCCATATGTCTATTTTCTCCTTTCTATACATATATACTTATGTTACTTTTGATATTCATTGGTACTAAAGAAACAATTATAGCGTTCATTATTGCGCGTTCGTAAATCCGAGCGAGCTTAAAATGAAATAATGATAAAATTAATAAGAAGCAAGTAAACGAATGAAAAAATGGCATCTTCACACATAATATATGAATTAATATTTTTTATGTTGTGGACTATGACATATTCTTATTATTTTTTCCAAATAGTTAATGCAATAATCATTTATGAATTGATAGATATTAAAAGATCATATATCGTAATATAAGTAAAATATAGGTGCTACAGGACAAAAGGAATGAATAATCGACGTTCAAGATCCGACCACGATTTTTCAGGGTTTTGTCATCTTTAACAACTTCAGCAGATCAGCAGTTGATGATGCAATGTTCAATAACTTTATTCGCTAAAAAATATTTTTAATATTTAAAAAGAAATCTTTTTTTGCTTGTTAAGAGAGATTTTTGGGTAATATTATTAAAAGATCAAAATTTGGTATATTGACAAAAAAGGAGCTAAAATGCAAACGAAGAATGAAAGTGCATGACTAACTCTAGTTGTTTTTGTTTTTCTTTTCCATTTGTCTTGTGATATCACACGTGCGCGCGCGTGATGGGTAGCGTGAGACATACAAGCTGGAGGCGATGGCCCAAGATAAGGGCTTTCCACCCTTATCAAGAACAGTGGAAGTACAGATTGACGTTGTGGACCGTGCTAATAATCCGCCCGTATGGGATCAAGTAGTGTACGGCCCAATCTTCTGTAAAGAAAACATGGCTGTCGGAGCCAAAGTTGTGTCTATTAAAGCCAGGTCTGTGACACTATTAAAAACATACGCGCAGTCGCACGATCAATTTTTTCAACAAAAAATATAATTTTTCTTTATAAAAATAATTGAAATATTCGTCATGCACGTAAAATCATGGCAGTATATTGTTCTTGTGCACGTTGATTGATATTGTATACGATACTAATAATTATCTGCATATAAAGGAGACTGGTATGTCTGTTAAATAATTTAATTTATAAATAGCAAGTATATTTTTATTTTGGCTGTTAAATCAGAAACACTTATTATTTTTTTTAATTTTAAAATATTTTTACTTAAATAATTATTTTTCTATATTTTTATTTATTCCTTTTTTTGTTTTTTCGAAATATCAAAGTGGTAATTATAATATATTATATTAATTATAATAATATCTTTTAATGTTTCACATATTGTTTAATGTTTAAATTTAATTTAGAAGTAATAAAATATTTTCTATAGAATATTATTTTTTATTTAGATAACGTATAGTACTTGCAAGTATAATTTGGTCTAACTTGTAGAGAATTGAAATATTTTTTACATTTTCAATTTTTAATATAAAAATTATAAAAAGTATAATTTTGGATATATTTATTTATTTTATATTTTACTTATATAAAAATTTGTATAGGATACAAATATTGATGGTTTTATGCTTGGAATGTTGATATACAGTTTTCATTAATTTGAACGTGCATTCTATTTTACCTGAGTCTTCATTATATGTTTGATATAACATTTTCATACCCATAACTACACTATCAAATACACGTTTTTCATACAGAAAATGCAGTTTTTATCTACAATTATTATACTCATTAAATATAAGAGGAAATCTTTAAAAAGATTCATGGAAGGATGTGTATCTTAACAATGTATGTATCTGACCATACCCTCTAATTATACTAAATTATAAAATTATAAATTTTTTTCTTGAAAATTTTATTTCAATTTGAAGATTAATTTTATAATAAATGAAAAATATAATTTTGTAATTTATGAGAAATTTAATTTATTTAGATTAAAATGAATAAAAAAAATACTATTTATGAAACAAAAAAATAAAAGATTAAAAAGAAAATTTTTATTTATTTATTTAAAGTGTTTATAAAAGAAAAGTCGGACCAGAAATTGAGTGAGAAAAAAGCCGTAAATATGTCGTTACAATTATATAGTGTAAAGACTATAATGTTAATGTAGTGAATCTTCATACTTTTTTCCCTATTTGAAATAATTGCATATCTTTGTTACCTTATACATTTTTTCAAAGTAGTTGATTGAAGTTATTTTATTATTATTTACTATATATAATATACTCGTCAAAACCTTTCGTGTGTGTGTGTGTGTGTGTGTGTGTGTTTGTTTGTTTGTTTGTTTGTTTGTTTGTTTGTTTGTGTGTGTGTGTGTACACTTACAGTTGTGCCACGTTGATATTTTTTGGAATTCTTTAAATTTAGGCGCTTTTAAAAATGCTATTTTTGAACTGAAGTTTTTGATATTCACTTTTCTGTTATATAATTGATAACTACTTTTTCAAAATTTATTATTTATTCAAAAGTATGTTTTATTTTGCATTAATCATGTAGCATTTATATTTTACTTAAAAATACTACTATATATAATATATGAAATTATGTCGATCTATTGTTAATTATACGATATTATTTATATTTTATTTGGAAAAATTTTTAATATTTACTTTCTATTATGTTTTAATATTATTAAATCTAGCTCTTTTTATTGTCTTATCTCTGAATTTCATTATTTCTCTTTTACTTATCAAAATACTGCATGTCTTATTTAATGTGCTTTACAGTTTAAATACATTAAACTGAATGCCACGTAAATTTTTGGGCATACTTCATCAACTGCTTGTTTCATGAACTGTGGATAAGAATTTATTTTTAATATTTTTCGTTGTTAACTGTTATTGACTGATAAAAAAAGAATTAATAGTATAAAATATACGGAGAAACAATAATAAGAATAAAATATAGAAAATAAACAGAAAGTCAGATTTGTAAATAAAAAATAATTTACTATATGCGATAAATATTAAAATTTTGAATGCTAGGATAAATAAACTTGTGAGTTAATAAAATGCAGAAATCGTGTATAGTTTTTTTTCCGGATGTACTTGATGCTTTTGATGGGAGAATACAAATATGGCTATGTAGTACAGTTACATGCATCTATTATTGGCACTATATGAAGTGCATGTTTCTATTTTTATGTACATGCATTGAGTTCACACATGCTGATACATGAATTCAAGGTAGATAGTAATATCAAACAAAACAAGAAAATATTCATTCAGGCCCTTTTATTTTATTGCAACATGGTGTTAAAGTTTCTTTGGCAATATTTTTTTCTTAACTTATATATAACTTAATACATATTTCGCAACCGAGTATATAGAATTATTGTATAAAATGCTTATTGTACAAGTATGCAATTCAATTCGGTACAATTCATAGAGCTATTATAATTCTTCCAGATAATTCAACTTTTGAAATTAAAAAATAGTCATACATCGACAATATAACACGAGGGTGTGCTAAATTGGTAATATCTGAGTTGAACGTTCTTTTTTCCAAAATAAACGTTACCAAACAAACGAAACTAATTTCTGAATGTCATTTCCATTCTTTGAAAGCGTAGTGTTTATATATATTTATATATATTTATTTATATTCGCATATATTTACATTGCACATGTTAATTTTGCATTGCTTTGAATTCAGTTGCTTTTTTTCTTAGAAATTATAATTTCTGGAATATGTGTATTAAAAATGTACGTCAATTTTCAGATATACTTGTTTTAATTTTATTTATAAAGTAAATATAGAGTATAAACAGAAAAATATAAATGACTTGTTTTGTCAATTTTGTTTTGTTACGAGAAATACATTAAAATATATCATTTGAATAGGATTAAAAAATTGTCCTTATAGTTGTTAATAATTTACAACATAATAATGGTTGGATTAAGATGTTACAGCATTTTAAAATAGTGTTATATTTTATATAAGACAATCATTTTAAAAATGTTCATAATATATTTTTACTATTTAATCGCTTTCTTAAAAGGTAAAATTTATTCATTTTAATTTTTCTCATTTTAAACTTTAAAGTATTTCTGATAATTAACACTCAAATACTATTTTATTAAACTGCAAATCAAATACTTTCTAATATGGATGCTAGTTACTCTGTAAATAATGTACAATTTTTTAAATATTATGAATGTGTAAATATCGATAAATAAACGAATAACGTGTAGCTCGTTAAAATACATACGAATTTATCTAAATTTTTTTAGTTAACCTTTCTATTTGAACACGCATTTTGACTCTAAGCCCTGTTACGTTTTGATGGAATGGTATAGAGTTATGCACGTTCATATTTACAAATTTGCGTAACAGCGTAGTAACAATAATAGCAACAGCTTTTATGTAGTTATAGCAAAGCCTGGTTGATTATGAAATAGCTTGGGATGAAAGCAAATTTAAATCGTTCTAGGGATCGAGTAATATAGTTTACAGACAAGAAAGGAAGGAAGCAAAATTATAAGAAAAATATCGCATGTATTCCCTTCTCTGCCATTTTATAAATATGAAAAATCAAGTTGTTACACGCAAATAACTAACATCTATATATGATATATAATGTGCACATTATGTACGATTTTTAAACAGAAAATAGATAAAAAAAAATTATAGTATGAATAGTATACTTTGCATATACACTAAAAAGAACAAACATATAAGAAAATATAACAGAAGGTTTACTATATAATTTATAAATAAATAACGATTATGGCACGTTGACTAAATTTATATGCTAGTAATTTGTTAGACCTGTTTATAATTATTCTGTATGGATAATTTAGTATAATTTTAATTGTTTTCATTTTGATCAACTATATAAATAGCATGTGATCTTTCGCCCGAAATTGTTATTATGTTCTAGACTTGTCGATTTATGCTTCAAATTTATTACAATGTGTAAAATTAGTAAATTTATAAAACTACATAGATACATTTTGCTATATTTTGTGCGTATATATCTATTAAAAACAATGAAAAATAAGATGAAATTAAGTTTTTATTATAACAACTTTCAAAGTATTATGATTTTAAAATGTATATAAATGTGAATAAAGCATACAAATTATAATTAATAGAAATATCTATTTTATTTATGTAAGGTAATATTGTCGAAAAGAATATATTATTTCTTTATTGTATTTTTGAAAAGCTGCATTAAGTTTTAAATTTTAGTTCTTTTAATATTCAAAATTTTTTTATGCGAGATGACTAAATTTAACGAAATTTCATGTGTGTGATAAACGGTGATGTAATAATCATCAGAATAAACATAAATACGTTACATTGAATTTTATAGTTATGTAAAAGATATTAAATTCTTCGTTTGTATATTTTTATTTTCGTTAAGTAATTAATTATGGATTATGCTTGAATGTTGTATATTTTTGCGGAACTACTTGATTTGAAAGATTTTTTTCATGTGTCGACAGCTCTGGCATTGAAAATAATCCTGTCGTATTTTATCATTTAATGCCTGGATCAACTGCTCAAACTAACAAGATGCATACATTTTACCTACAACAACGATCTGAAAATTCTGTTACTTGGGCTGATATAAAAGTAAACCAGCCTTTGGACTACGAAAGTATCAAGGAGTATAATCTTACAGTGCGAGTTGAAGTATGAATATTATGATTATTTCTTTGATTTCTTAAACTATATTATAACTCACTTTGCTGCTATTGTGATATGATTTTAAGTACCAAATTATTTACATGAATATCTTACATTATTATCTAAAATATTAATAATTATTTTATTTCAATAGTAACAAATACATTTATTGAAAGCATAAATTTTATTTATTTATTAAAAATTCATGGATTAATGTTGATATTGATAAATCCATAATTTTATTAAATTTTTAAACATAATAGTTTTAATAATAATTACCAAATGAATAAATGTAATTAATAATTTTATATTATGAATTTTAAGAATTAACTGAAAGTTAATTTTATATTATTTAGAAAAAATTAATATATTTTTATAATTAGCTGAAATTGTTTTATTATAAATTTTATTAGATTTATTCTATGTCGAAAATAGTAGATTTTTATCTTTTTCATAATAGTTTTATCATTATGGATTTTTTAATTTTTATAATATAAGCATATGTAAAATTATTAACTTATATAGTTAATTCATAATTGATAATTCAAATTATAAGGCGAAAACCCAGTTTTATTATGATCAAACGAGATATATACTACATTAGGAAATAAAACTAGTTAATATGTAATACTTACGTATAAAAAAATTAATACAATTGTTACGCACATTCTTCATTAATAAAAGTCTCTATCACTATGATAATTAGAATAATGGAGCCCAGCAGTTAGCTTCAGAAACAACTGTTTTTATTATGCTGGAAGATGTCAATGATGAAATTCCGTTATTTACTGAACGTGAACAAGAGACGGTCTTGGAGGGCGAACCAATCGGAAGTAAAGTCACGCAAGTCAACGCCATTGATAAGGATGGTACGTTCCCTAATAACCAGGTTAGTATTTTACAAATTGCCTCTATATACATCCAATAAATTAATAATCAGAGCTGTTAGATTTACATTCATTTTCAGATATTTACCTTGTATATATTATTTTTATTTTACAGTCTCAAATAAAAAAATAGTTATCTTTACAATTTCACAGGTTTAATAATTTATTTTATGCAAATTTATTTTTAATTAGCTGTAATATAATTGATTATATTTAAAAATATGTTTATCAGTAACATTCACATTCTAAATATTACTTGAATGAATTGTAAAATACTTTAAAATTTATTGAGTATATGTAAATAGGGACATTTAAAAAAAAATTTACTTCTTTATATTCATTGTATATAATATTAATGTTCAAAATATGTAAAAATATTTTAATAATTAAAGAAACTTTGTTTATAAATCATACTGCATTATCTTCTCACATATAAGCCTCACATTATCTTTTGCTACTTATATAAATTTATGGGACTTCAGAAAATATACTTTAATAATAGAAATTAAGATAGCAGTATATATTGTTTTGTTACATGCAACTAAAAACTACGTAAGATAATATTTACTGATATTAGTAATTATAAAATATTAAGTGATGATTAAGGAATTCGTTAAGTAAATAAAAGAAACTGAGAAAAAATATCAAAGGGTATTTAATAATACAAATGTAAGTATGATAAAATCTGTATTTTTTATTAAAGATCCAAAACTGTTATAGAAATAATTCACGTACAATTTACAATGTTCAATATGGTATTTGACCTACCATTAATTAATAAATACACGAAGTTTAAGGACATTAAAAAGTGATTGAAAGTAATGTAGAAATAAACAATAAAAAGACTTTGGAAATGCAGAAATTAAGAATTAAGATTTCAGTGAAATTTTTCTTTAGTCATTGATAATCAGTATAGATGTACTATATATGAACAAAATATTAATTAACATTATAAATTATTTTAAGTTTTCAAGGCTTCGATATAATGCGGAATTTGTACGGGTATTTTAGGACGATCCACCGAAAGACCAAGTTCTCGCTATTCAATTTCGCACATTGATCTTTTTCATATAAATTATTCTTCCGTATCGACTGATCAAACAAGCGTTTTACTAAATGTTGATAAATCAGATTAAAATAAAAGTTAAGAAATAATTGATTTATTATATGTCAATTATATTTATATTTTATGCACAGTATTTTATTATTTAATGAGAAAGTAAAGAAAGATCTCAAGAACAATAAATTGAAGAAAATAACTGTATTACACTGAAATTAAGCATTTATAATGTGTTTAAAAAGCAGTCGTTTTAATTTTAAAATCATTGACATTCTTGCAAAAAAATATAAAAACATTTTATAAAAAAATTATTCAGATGATTTTACATACCTATTTTAAACTGTTTTTCATCTTGTAACTTAAAACATTTATTTAAAATGTAACATTTTTCTGTACACAACGTGAAAGTTAAAGAATAAAAGAAAGAAAAATTAATTAGAAATCCATAAGTACAGCTGTTTTTCAGAAACAAATTATTAGCGATTGTTATAATTAATTGAAATAAATTATGTCCTGTTTTTAAAATATTGCACCATATGTTAACACCAACACATCTGATTAAATCCGTTGATAACTTCAAAAACTATAAATATTATTTAATATATATTGATCGATTGAGAAATTAATTTGAAGTATAGTTACTATAAAATATAAACTATAGCAGCGCAAATTATTTTTAATACATTACCCAATTTGATCGCCAATTAAGGGTTATAACTAGCCAAAGAAGATAATGTGAATTACATCTATAGGTCAGTAAATGTTTTATCAAGTACAACTCATCTTTGCATAATATAGCATCATAGCGTCTTACACAAATTAAATTGTTGAAAAACTATCAGAAATTTAAAAAATTAGCAATATTTATATTTATATGGTCGAGTTTCCACAGTATACCTCCATTACATATATTGCTCATAATGTTTACATTTACTTAATAATGACCAAGTTAAGATGAAAACATGTTGTATTAAAATTTTATTTATAGAGCTATAAAACGAATACATGCACTATATATTATATTTATTAATAAAGAATAACTATTAATATGTGAAAACTATATTTAAATACAAACCTAGCAAAATAGTAAGGTTTTATATTAATTTTTATTGATAGGATTGATTGAATTGTTAAACACGTGTGGCTGCTCTTTCATTTTTATTTAATAATAAATGTTCTATTGTTGCTGTGATGTGTGCGTACGTGTGAGTGTGTGTTCTGAATTCAACGGAGATTCAATGGCATTCGAAAATCCGTCGTGCCGCCTAGCCCCGTTTACACTGACTTGGATGTGGCAAACCTTTTTTACGTCACAAGGTTCAATTATAAGTTGACCCTGCGTTCTTACGTACTGTGAGATTAGTCCCTTGAGGTCTCAGACCCTGTATGATTTCCGCAGTTCGTGAATTAGGTACTGATGCGCGTGGGAGGGCAATTTCCCTCTTTGTTTCTTACTGAGAAAGTCTCAGCGTTCCTGCGTACCTACGCTCGAGCTGAATGGTGCTTATTTACCTCAGCTGGATGGAGTACGTTTAATTCGAAACCATTTACTGCGGCGTTTTTCATCAATCTTCTTTGCCTTGCGGCTACCACTATTAATTGAAGATTGAACATTAATCGAAGACTCTCAAAACGACCCTGATTCGACGGCGTGGCTCACTTTGTCCTCATAGTTCGCATCGCGAACTTACGTCACCCTGTCGAAACTAATGCACTTGATTTTTCTTATTGGTCCCGCGATCGGCACTTCGTTACAGTAATTGTCATTGGTGCACTGAGATATTTGTCTCTTTTGTTTTAGATACCGATAGGCGGGCCGTTTTCCCATCATTCACATGAAAACGGTGGGCCGTTTTTCCACTCGGTCACACCGCGGTCGAGTCCGCAGCGCAGGCTGCGTGGGAGAGCCATGAAGTCGTCTTATGTTTTTACTAGCCCGAATCAAGCGCCGGCAATTGTTCTTACACGTGTACTTTTCTTCTAGATCTTTCTCGTAATGACCGTTTTGTCTTTGGGCCTACACATTTCTTTGTTCCTTGTGTTTATACCGCACTTCTATTTTATAAACATTAATAATCACATTACTCGGCGCCGAAGTGATGGTTGTTTTATTATACGGATATTCCGTACAATACTGTTTTAATATACAATTTTACTTTAACTACAATTTTAATATACTGAGTCTGATATTACTGATTTTTTCTTGTCACTGTCATTTCACACACACACACACACACACACACACACACACACACACACACACACAAAGAATTACTCTACAGAATTTAATTTTTCCTTAATACGTTTCAGATCGTAAGATTTTTGTTAAATTAATTCAAATAAAAACATGACACGAAGCATAAGAGCCAGCCGTTTAAAACATTAATAATACATTATTAATACAAATTAAAATTACTTTGAGAAAATAGAGTTTAAACAGTTATATTAAATATTTATGACAAAAATTATGAATTATTTTTTATAAATTATAATATTTATGAGTGAGCATACAAATATAATTTTAAAACATTGCAAAGCTAACAGAACTGATTAAAAGCAAAGTAAATAATAAAAGCAAGGAAGTTTTTTTTCTCTTTTTTTATAGTAACATTTGTTTTTTTTGCTTATTATTTATATAGGTTACATATTATGTAGTAAACAGCGATCGGAATGAAGGAAAAGATTACTTTGAAATCAATCGAGAGACTGGTGAGATCTTTACAAAGATAGTCTTCGATCGTGAGAAACAAGGAGCTTATGCTCTTGAAGTTGAGGCAAGGGATGGTTCACCGTCTGCACGACCAAACAGCAATGGTCAACCCAATTCAGGTTTGCAAGGATTTATCTCAATTATTAATAGATGAATCAATCATTTACAGCAGTAATTGCTTTTATAAAGAAAATGGTAATTGAATATATAGTATCAAATGATTTATGATTATATACTTATTTATAAATATATATTTAGAATTCTAAATACAAAAATGAACTATAGATACATTAATGTTTAATTATTTTCACATAGACTAAATATATTAATGTTTAATTTATATAATAAAATAATTGCAATATTAATGAAAAATGTAAAGGTCATGATTTAATATTTATAAATTTGAATATAAATTTAAATAATTTTAAATTAATCACCTCAAATTTTATCCGAATCTATAAAATATTAATATTTTTATAGAAATTCATATCAATTTTATAATTTATTACATCTCTTATTTATCACAAAAAAATCTTTTCTCAAATTTTAATCAACTACATTTTTGTAGACTTCGGATATAAATTTCATGGAAGCAGATAAATATAAAATTGTTTTTTTGCTTTAGCATAAATAATTTTATACTCGCAGCAAATCATACATTAAAATGTTATAATTGTCATTTCGAAACAAAAAAATTTTATATATATATATATAATTATATATTGTTTATTTAGTAATTCGTAGTATTAACGTTTTTAAAAAAATTTTATTAGGCAGTATGGCAACACTGATAATAATAAATTTATAATAAAAAATCGAAAAGAATTGCTAACTTTAATATTCTAATTTTTGGCCTTCTTTCAATAATCATAAACGAATCTTTTTATTTTAATTTCTTACATTATTATTTAATGTTAACCAATTTTATAATAGAAAAAAAATAGAACAATTTAGATAACGATAAAAAAATAAAGTGCAAATTCTAAAAGATATGCATTTCAATAAGGTATATTTCTAATACATCAAAAATAACCAATATTAGAGTTTTTATGTTTCTTCTATAAAAAATAAAAAACATTTAAAAATTGTGTCGATATAATGGATTTATCTAAAAATTGTGACTTTTAAAAATAAAATACTCTTTGTATATGCATTATTTATAAAGTGCATTTATAAATTTAAAAAATTATATGAAAATATAATTCTCGTAGAAAAGAATTATTTGAATAGTTTTTATTTCCGTTCTATTTTTTAATTTTATTTATATGTATATAGTATCTTGTAAAGGTTTGACTTTTTATATATTTCTAATTGCAAGCCTCGAATAGGAAATTTAAGGAGTTTAAAATAAAGAAACGAAATAAGTAATTCCATTATGTTTTATTTTGTTTACTTAACATTTTCTTGACTATTCTTTTATTTTCGTTCCCTTGTTCTAGTTTATTTATCTCTTTTATCTCTTTTTAAAATATTTCACGTATACTTTTATACACTCTTTTATACTTAATATAGCGACCAAGATATATATTTAAAAGAAATCGAATGTAAATTTTGAAGTTTATAAAAAATAAAATATTTGATGTTAGTTAGCTATCATAATTACTTTAAAAGAAGTTTTAATAAAAAATGTATATGCATTCAGGGTAATATTTATTTACTTTATTACCTAATGAAACCGTATCAGCATAATGCTGATATATCGATGACCCATGAATATGCAATGCAGGAAAATTATTGAAGCTTAAATCGACTAATTCTAATGTCCACATATAGTGCAAGTAAAAATTTACTTTTATTTACTTTACTTACAAAGAGTATTATATTTGTACTACTTCATTATAAAATTGCTTTTATTTAAGTAAGATATTTTATTTATTTGAATAATTAATATCCTTCTATTCTCACTTTTTTTAATTTTTTTAAATTTATATTTAATTTTAGAATTGTTGAAGATTGAAACCAAAATCCAATTTTTAAGTTCTATTTTATTATTAATTTATCCATCTTTTACAATAAAATTCAGATTGATCAAAAAAGCAATAAAAATAAAGGAAAACAATCTAATAATTTAAGTTTGCTCTTATAAAATTTGTGTTTTTTAAATTATTGAACAATTTGTATCCCACTATCAATAAATTTTAACCGATTACGTTTTATTATAACATGCGCAGAGTTACTTATTAAAAATTAAAAATTAAAAATAACTTAAAGTAATTGGGTGAGACGTGCAATTTACTAGTTTTATTTAAAAAAAATAATATATATATATATAAATATATAAATATATATATATATATATAAATATATATATATATATATATATATATAGAGAGAGAGAGCTTGTTATTTATTATTCATGATTCGTTTTTAAAATATTGAAATTAAATATAATCAATTTATCGTTCATCTTTTTATATTCTAATCAGTTAGACCACTATAATAGTGTATTATCATATTGTAACATTAATTTCTTTTTACAAAGTTTGTTTCACTATTAGTATTCATACTTTATATTATCCAAAATAATATACGATTTTTTTAATTTTGATTTCTATCTGTACTTATAAATGTGAGGCGTTATTAATTATTCCAGTAATTTCTTTTTCTGTCTTTGTTTTTTTATTTCTTCTCAATAATAGTTTTGCCTAAATCACGAATGCTTTGTGTAGAGTGGTTAGAAGGTGTACAAACCAAAAAAAGTTGGTTAATAATTGTAATTTAATTAGAATCGTAAATTAATTGTTTGTTAAAAAATAAATTAAAAAGAAAAATCTCAATTTAATTATTAGAAATTATAGAAAGTTATATAATTCCACGCTCTATTACTGTGTCTGTAATTTTTTTCATTTAAATACTTAAGCACTACATTACATCAGGAAGTGACATCGAACCTGTTTTTAGGACAGTTGATATTCCATATCCAAAAAATGTATAGGCAGTAAAAATTGGTAAATCAAGTCATATTAAAATTTAAATAAAAGCCCGTACTTCACAAGAATAACGAGTGTAAAAAGGAGTATTGAAAGAAGAGTAGTAATTTTCAATTGTTATGAAATCACAAAATCATGAAAAAATCATTTTCAGTATCAATTTCAAAAGTAATATATATTATAAGTAATATCATATTATATTTATTTCATAATCAAATATATTAATAATTATCAACTTTTGTAATAGAGCTTAGTCTAATTATCAATATTAAAATTTATTATTATTTATTCATAATTGTGACATCGAAGCTACTGTTTACCTGTTTTTTTTTTCTCGTAGTTTATACAACACTATATTTTTATACTTCACATGTACATTTTCAGATATTTAAAACAAATATTGAATTTGTTCCCACTATTTTGCTATAAAACAACACTTGATTTGATAATTAAATTATATTAAAATTAAAATTTTATTTACAAATGAACAAAATTAATTATAAATTATGAAAATATTTTCATTGGATTTTAACAAATTAACATTTAATTTAATTTTATTGAGATTGATTTTATTTTCATAATGTATATTTAAATGTTACTTGTATAATGTATATTATCTATTAACGTTATAAATTTAAAAGAAACCTGAATGAAAGTATTCTGAAATTTTTATGCATGCGTACGTGCTCATAGTTAATATTTACAGGAAGTAATATTTATTTTCTTTACAGAAATATAAAATTTTTCTATATTTTGAAAATCCTTATTGAAATTTTTGATAAAATAGATCATAATATATTTACATTCTTACATTGTAAAATTAAAAACAATTTTTTAATTTATATCATTAAGTCATATTGAATATTTTTATGATTAATAATTAATTTATATTAATTCTCTTAAATTAGCATTGTTCATATACTGTACGCATGTTTTATTATTCTAATTACGTAATGGAAATACTTAAGTATATTTTTAAAAATTATTAAGTTATCATTTATATATATAACATATATATATTATTTATATATATATATATATATATAACATGAAGTTCATTTGGATATATTTCATATTAAGAGCAGTTATTTGTTGGTTAAATTAGTTTTAACGTTATTAATTGCTTGTTAATTATAAACAGATTAAGATTAATTCATCATAACAATTAATCATAGATAGATATTTTACTAGAATATGCTGAATTTTAAAAATATTTTAGGATTACGATTATAGAGAAATTACAAATAGTTATAAATAATTATCAACATATGAACAAATTAATTTATAATTAAATTGAATAGACTATAATTGATTTTTTTAATTTTTGATTATGATAAAATATTGAACAAAATAAAATTAAGCTGATTGATATTATTTTCATTCATAAAATATAAAAATTAATACAAGCATCTCTGTTATATTATAGTTACGAAATTCATTCGAATTGGAATTGCTGATAAAAACGATAATCCACCTTACTTTGATAAAGGTCTATACGAGGCTGAAGTAGATGAAAATGAAGATATTCAACATACCGTTCTTACTGTTACTGCCAAGGATCACGATGAGTGTAAGTTTCATTTTTAGTTGTATTTATATTGAATTGAAATGTAATTATGATATCTTGATACTAAGTTGTAAATTTAATATAGTGATGATTGACAGCATAATTATAGCCTTATGAAATTAGTAAATGAATAAACTATTTTTTTGTGATTTCGACGCAGTAGTTGCTGCGGCGGTCAATTATAAGTTATCGGCGGTATTATATTATCAATTATATTGTCAATTATATTATCAATTATATTATCAATTATATTGTCAATTATATTATCAATTATATTATCAATTATATTATCGGCGGTTGTTGTAAGTAGTTGAGCGCCGCGTTTGTTTATCTGCTTAAATTCATGTTTTAGTACGCATGAGGGTAAGAAGACAGCAGTCTCAAAACAATTATCTTGAAATTTTCGATTCGAAACAAAAAATTGTCTCGAATACAATTACTTTTCTATATTTGAAATAATAATAATACTTTATTAATTTTAATTTCATTAATTTTATTCATATATATTTTTTGATACAAGTTTTTTTATAAAAAATATTTTATTATAAATTAATTTGGATAAACATTTTTTTACAGCATCACGTATTCGATATGAGATTACAAGCGGTAACATAGGTGGTGCTTTTGCTGTAAAAAATATGACAGGAGCAATTTACGTTGCTGGAGCATTAGATTACGAAACAAGAAAAAGAGTAAGATTGATTTCATTCTTATTGACATCAAAGTCAATATTTGTAAAAACGTAAATGTGTTCGTATTTAATTGAAATTGTTAATTGAATATTTAATTGAAAATTAATTGAACACATAATAAAAATTGTAGTACATAAGTTAAATCTTTATAATTTAGAGATTATTATATTTTTAATTTTAGTTTCCAATCATTATAAAATAATTTATATCTATTATGATTAAAATGAATTTATATATTTAAGATATAAATTTTATTATTTTATTTTATAAATATTAATATTTTAACTTTCATTAATATCACTAATGAATCGATAAGTGCTAAATATTCTCATTAATATAAATTAAATAAAATTTGTAGTATGAGTTAAGACTAACTGCATCGGATAACCTAAAAGAAAATTATACTATCGTCGTGATTCATGTGAAGGATGTAAATGACAATCCACCTGTTTTTGAGCGACCCACTTATAGGACTCAAATTACCGAAGAAGATGATAGAAACCTTCCAAAACGTGTATTACAGGTAAGTTTTTGGATTAATTCTTGACAATAATATATATATAATCATGTAATATAAAAGCAATATAAAAAATTGAGTATAGGTGACTGCTAGCGATGGAGATAAAGATAGAAAACATGATATTGTTTACTTTTTAACTGGTCAAGGTATTGATCCAGATAATCCTGCAAACAGCAAGTTTGATATTAATAGAACTTCTGGTGATATACGTGTACTTAAGGTATATATTAATTTTTCAAATTTTTTTCTATACATTTATAGTTAGTGTTATTGTTTAAATTTTTAGTTTATACATAATCAAGTATTTTAAATTAAATAAATAGAAATTTATATTTGTATTCTTCAGCCATTGGATAGGGATCAGCCAAATGGCCGACCACAATGGCGATTCACAGTGTTTGCACAAGATGAAGGTGGAGAAGGTCTTGTTGGATATGCAGATGTTCAAGTTAATTTGAAAGATATTAATGATAATGCTCCACTATTTCCACAAGGAGTTTATTTTGGCAACGTGACTGAAAATGGGACAGCAGGTGTGTATCAATATAATTTTAACAGCATTAACTATAAATATATATGTATATAATAATTTTCTATTTGTGATATATTTTTAAGAATATATGTAATTCAATTAAATAAAATAATAAAGCTAACTGCTTGAAATAGGTATGGTTGTAATGACGATGACAGCAGTAGATTACGATGATCCCCATGAAGGAACAAATGCAAAATTAATTTATTCAATCGAGAAGAATGTTATTGAAGAAGAAACAGGTTCACCTATTTTTGAAATTGAATCGGATACCGGTGTAATTAAAACAGCTGTGTGTTGTTTGGACAGAGAACGAACACCGGATTATTCAATACAAGTAGTTGCTATAGATGGGGGAGGCTTAAAAGGTACATCTTCATATATAACGAAATCTAATATAAATAAAATATATTAAAATTGTAAAATGATTATTATTATATTCTGTTTTGTATAGGAACAGGTACAGCATCAATACGAGTAAAAGATATAAATGATATGCCACCTCAGTTTACAAAAGATGAGTGGCTAACTGAAGTCGATGAAACTGATGGACCAGATCTTCCAGACATGCCCATTCTTACAGTCACTGTTCATGACGAAGATGAAACAAATAAATTTCAGTATAAGGTTTATAAAGATTATATGAATATTATAACTGAATGAAGATTTATTTAAATATTTTGTTTTATTATTAAATTTAATATTATTAACAATTATTATAGGTTATCGAAAATAGTGGGTATGGTGCAGACAAATTTACTATGGTACGCAACAATGATGGAACAGGATCACTTAAAATAGTTCAGCAATTAGATTATGAAGATCAACTACAAAGTAATGGCTTTAGATTTCGAATTCAAGTTAATGATAAGGTAAGAATCCACTAAAAACATATTTTGTTTTTATATTAAACATATACCATAAATATTTTGTACAGGGTGAAGATAACGATAATGACAAATATCATGTTGCTTATTCGTGGGTGGTTGTTAAATTACGAGATATTAATGATAATAAACCACAGTTTGAAAAAGCTAATATTGAAGCAGTAGTTCCAGAAAATGCTGTAATTGGAAATACTTTAGAAACATTTAATGCTACAGATCCTGATCAAGGTGGAAAAAGTAAAGTCTCATATTCAATTGATAGAACCTCAGATAGAAAACGGCAGTTCTTTATTAATGAAAATGGAACTGTGTCTATTCAAAGAAGTCTGGATCGTGAAGAAACACCGAGACATCAAGTTAGTTATTAGTATATTTATAAAAAAAGAAATTATTTATTGAAAATATTTTTTGAAATAAATTAAAATAAATAATTTTTTTATAGGTAAAAATCTTAGCTATTGATGATGGTATGCCTCCGAAAACTGCAACAGCTACATTGACAGTAATCGTACAAGATATTAATGATAATTCTCCAACATTTTTAAAAGATTATACACCCGTTTTACCTGAATTTCTACCGCCACGAAAAGTAGTTGAAATCTTAGCAACTGACGATGATGATCGCTCGAAAAGTAACGGACCACCATTTACGTTTAGAATGGATCCAAAAGCTGATGACATTATTAGAGCTAGTTTCAAAGTTGAAAGTGATAATAGTATGCTTAAAAAACATATTTTTTTAAATATATATAAATATTAATACTTTCTTAATTTAAAATTATTTCTTATATTTTAGAAGGCGCAAATGGCGATGGTATGGCTATTGTATCATCCCTCCGAACATTTGATAGGGAACAACAAAAGGAATATCTTATACCAATCGTTATTAGAGATGCAGGTCATCCATTAATGTCTGGTACAAGTACTTTAACAGTAATAATTGGAGATGCTAATGATAATAAAATGCAACCCGGATCCAAAGATATATTTGTGTATAATTACGGGGTGAGACCAAAATTAACGAACTCTCGTATAAATATTTTATGTGTTAATAGCAAAATATATTATTTATTTATTTTTATATAAATAATGTATTTATTTAGGGACAGTCACCAGAAACTGAAATAGGTAGAGTGTATGTGTATGATTTAGATGATTGGGATTTACCTGATAAAAAATTCTATTGGGATGGACCTGAACATGATCAATTTAAATTTAATGAAGACACAGGAATGATCTCTATAAAATCTGGAACACATGATGGCAAATATTATCTACGCTTTAGGGTATATGACAGAGCACATACACAGACAGATATACCGGCAAATGTCACTGTAAATGTTAAAAGTATTCCTCATGAAGCCATTTTAAATTCTGGATCTGTTCGTATATCTGGTATCACTGATGAAGACTTTATCCGAGTATGGAATTATAAAGTAAATATTAACTAATTTTTTATACACATATAGAAATTGTAATTACTATATCAATTTGTATATACATTTGAAATCACTTATTAATTAAATATATTTTCCTTAGACACAAAGTTTATCTCGAAGTAAAGTTGACTTATTTAGAGATAAACTAGCAGTACTTCTTAATATTGAACGAGAAAACGTAGATATATTTAGTGTTCAATTAAAAAGAAAACATCCTCCTTTAACCGACATTAGGTTTGCAGCTCATGGTTCACCTTACTACAAACCTGTTCGATTAAATGGAATTGTTTTAATGCATCGTGAAGAAGTAATTTATCTAATTTCTAGATTATATATAAATTAATTGTAAATATAAAATATGCATGTAATTTTAGATTGAAAGAGACGTTGGTATTAATATAACTATGGTTGGAATTGATGAATGCTTCCATGAAAATGAAATCTGTGAAGGTAGTTGTACGAATACTTTGGAAATCAATAGCCTGCCTTATATGGTCAATGCTAATAAAACAGCTTTAGTTGGTGTACGAGTTGATGTAATTGCTGAATGTACATGTGGAGCTCGAAATTTTAGTAAAAATGAATCTTGTAGAAATAATCCATGTTATAATGGTGGCCGTTGTACAGAAGGACGATTTGGTCTAAGGTACATATTCTATATATATTAGTACAATATTTTTAAAATTTTTTCATAATTATTATTAATCAATAATTTATTTTATTCCTTTATAGTTGTCAATGTCCAAGTGGATATAATGGACCAAGATGTCAGCAAACAGCAAGAAGTTTTCGTGGTAATGGTTGGGCTTGGTATCCAGCTTTAGAAATGTGTGATATCAGTCATTTAAGCTTTGAATTCATCACGAGAAAATCAGATGGCTTGCTTCTATATAACGGACCTATTGTGCCTCCAGAATTGGATGAAATTATGGTTTCTGGCAAGTAACTCTATTACATACTTATCTGATTGACAATCTTGATAATAAATTAGTATTTATTTTTTTAGATTATTATAATTTTATATTATATTATAATTTTAGATTTTATATCCATTGAATTGGAACGAGGTATTCCTAGACTCCTCATAGATTTCGGTTCTGGAACATTAGAATTAAAAGTTAAAACAAAATTAACCCTTGATGATGGTGAATGGCATAGGCTGGATATATTTTGGAGTACTGAGGTAATAAGATTTAAAAATTTAAATTTGAAATATAACCCAACATTAAAAATAAATTATGTTAACAATTTTAGACAGTCAAACTTATAGTTGACTTCTGCAAATCTGCTGAAATTTTTGAACAAGATGATGGTAAGGCTCCAGAATTTAATGATATCACTTGTCAAGCGCAAGGTAATATACCACCTTTTAATGAATATCTGAATGTCAATGCTCCATTACAAATCGGAGGACTATATGTCGAACAATTCGAACCTGATCAATATAAATGGAAATATATGCCAGTTGGCAAAGGCTTTGATGGTTGTATTAAAAATTTATTTCATAATAGTAAATTATACGACTTAGCACATCCAGGTTTATCAAGAAACAGCGTAGCTGGATGTCCTCAAACAGAAGAAATATGTAATAATCAAGAATCCACATTCCGTTGTTGGGAACATGGCACATGTGTAGGAAGTTTCTCTGAAGCAAGATGTCAATGTAATTCAGGATGGACAGGACCTGGTTGTATAACTCCAACAGTACCGACAACATTTAAAATTCAAAGTTATGTTAAGTACGCTCTTTCATTTGAGCCTGATAAATACTCGACTCAAATTCAATTACGATTCCGTACAAGAGAATTACATGGGGAGCTTTTTCGAGTCAGTGATCAACATGGCAGAGAATATGCTATCCTTGAAATTAAGGACACTCGACTTCGTTTCAAATATAATTTAAATAGTTTTAAAACTGAAGAGCGTGATATTTGGTTAACAACAGTTGTTGTAAATGATGGACAATGGCATACTGTTAGAGTTTCTAGATTTGGATCAGCAGCAATGTTAGAACTTGATGGCGGTGAAGGAAGAAGATTCAATGAAACTTTTTCTTTTGAAGGACATCAATGGCTACTTGTTGATAAACAAGAAGGTGTTTATGCTGGTGGTAAAGCAGAATATACTGGAGTACGAACTTTTGAAGTTTATGCTGATTACCAAAAAGGTATTTTTTAATAATTTGATTATTTACAAAAAATATCTTATTTATCTTTATAAATGGCAATAATTTTACTATTAGGTTGTTTGGATGATATCAGAATGGAAGGTAAACATCTTCCATTGCCACCAGCTATGAATGGGACACAGTGGGGACAAGCTACTATGGCTAGAAATTTAGAAAAGAATTGTCCTTCTAATAAACCTTGTGCTAATATAATTTGCCCTGATCCATTAGAATGTATTGATCTTTGGAATCAGTATGATTGCACGTAAATGAGATAAATATAATTTTGTTTAATAAAAAGTTTTTTATTACAGCTATTTAAGAAATAATATTTTATAATTAACATTTTTTTTAAAGATGTGGAGAAGGAAGAATACCGTCACCAGATAATAAAGGTTGTATGGATAAAAATGAATGTATAGATTATCCTTGTTTAAATGGAGGACGATGTATTAATGAAGATCCTCGCTTTCGGTATCGATGTATTTGTCATGATGGATTTTGGGGTGAAAATTGCGAGCTTGTACAGGAAGGACAAACTTTAAAACTCAGTATGGGTGCTCTTGCTGCTATTTTAGTATGCCTTCTTGTTATTCTTGGTATAATTGTCATATCATTGCTAAATAAAATATGTATTATGTTTCAATAATTATATAAAAATAATATTATCTTACAGTTCTTGTATTAGTATTTGTAGTTTATAATAGAAGAAAGGAATCACATATTAAATATCCAGGACCTGATGATGATGTTCGAGAAAACATTATTAATTATGATGATGAAGGAGGTGGTGAAGACGACATGACTGCGTTTGACATAACACCTCTACAAATTCCCATTTGTAAAACCATTCCTGAAATTGGAAAATTACCATCATGTAAAGTAGCTTGTTAGTATTTTATTAAAATAAAATATTAATTTCTACTCAAAACAATCTAAATAAATACCTAATTTTCATATAACAAAGATCCGATGGGACCTGAACCTAATGTAGGGACATTTATTGAAGATCACAAAAATAGAGCAGATAGTGATCCTAATGCACCTCCTTTTGATGATTTACGAAATTATGCATACGAAGGTGGTGGTAGTACTGCTGGTTCATTGTCATCTCTAGCTTCTGGTACAAATATTAATTTTGTATTTAAATGAAAATTATTGACTGCTTTAAAAAGGTTTTTTATTATTATTTATTTTAATAAGTATTTTTCAATTTATAATTGCTTTTTGATTACATTTAAAACAAAATATTCAAATTTCAAAATTGCTTCAAGCTTACCTAATATAAGGATAAGTAACTTAAATTTAATTTGAAAAATTATTACTGCTTGTCGTATGTTATTAAATAATAAAATATCCTTTAAAATTTTAAATATTCATAAAAAGAGGTTTATTTCAATTTAAATGTATAACATATAAAATAATGAAATTGATTTTTTTTTTTAAGTTAAATAGCATAAATTATGTAATAATTAAAACCGTTAAATTACGTTTTATTTTTTAATACCAAGTTATAAATATTTATTGATATATAACTGAACGAAATTAATTTTTAGTATAAAATATACTTTTAGCTAATTAAAAATCTTTCTATATATTATTTTTTTCTATGTTTCACATATTAAAATTAAGTATAGTTAATGTTATGTCGTATTATAAATTATATTTCAGGCACTGACGATGAACAACATGAATATGAATATTTAGGTAATTGGGGTCCTAGATTCGATAAATTAGCAGATATGTATGGTCCTGCAGAGCATGAAAGTGAAGAAGAGTAAACTTGTATTGTAACCAAAGAATAATTTCAATAATTAAGTCATAAGTTAAAGGGATAACCGTTATCTATTTATGTAGTGATGATTTAGTAAAATATTGTTTTGAAAAAAATAGATAATTATTTATAAATTTATTATTGTTATTACAAACACCTGAAATTATTAATAGTATTTTGAAAAATGAGTAATCAAAGAATAACCGAATGATTTAATATATTTACTTTTATTTAATAAAAGGAGCTTTACCGAATAAAGAACTGTAGATACAATACGCATTAATTACTCATTGTGAAGCGAAAGTAACTTCGCTGAAAATTATCGCATAACATAATTAAGTGCTGTATTACAGATTGATTCAAAATTGTTCATAAGTGCTTTGTCATATATTAAATTTTACAATAATTTTAATGAAAAGTAACATAATTACGGTTAAAATTAAATTATTTAATATATTAAAGGAAAAATGAGCAAATTATTTGTATTATGATATATTCCTATTATTAGTCATTTTATGCATAAAAATGTAATTCATAGATAGAATGCATAGAAATGCATTCATATTGTTAGTTTTATAAATTATTATAATTAAACTACAAACGGTCATCTTAGTTATCATCAGTACATGCATGTATATACCGATATTAAAGTAAGATCGTTTAACCATTTTTATCTTATATAACAATTTATATATTAGTCGCTTCCGTAGATACGCTGATCTAGTACGTACATATTAAAATAGTAATTCAACTTTCGTAAGAAAATCATCTTTAAATACTATTTAGATACTTTAAAATATTAATTGATACATGCCACATATATCAAAAAGAAAATTGAAGTTATTATATATAAACAAGTATAATACAATGTAATGGTTTTATATGCATATATGTTTGCAAAATTTATATCACAAAATACGAAGTCGTATTAAACGTGTCATTATAGATTTATAAGAAAATGATGATTCTTTAATACAAATCAAACGTTGCAAAGCGCTTTACTATTGTATTAAAGGATAGAAATATAGAATTTTTGAGAGTTGGAATTCCATTTAGTTATAAATTAAAGTAATTAAATTTTTCATGTGTAAAGTAATCATTGTGTATATAAAGTTATTCAAAATTTGAAGTTATTCAGTTTCAATCTCTTTATGTGGCATTTTCTCCTGCATAGTTTAATGATAATATTTTCGATTTTTTTTAAGAATGTACTATTTATTATTTTCCAAATCTAACAAATTAATTATTTTTTATAAGATAGGATTCATAAAAATGCTGTATTATCGTAATATCGAAAATTTTTTAAATTTCTTACGTAAATCCTTTTTTTAACTAGAAATTGCAAGTATTAAAAAAAAATGAAAATATTTCATTTAGATAAGAAATTAAAGAATTACATTTCTCTCACAATAAGAAAGTATCTTTATAAGTATATTCACAGCTCTTTCTATTTGTATTGCAATAATTATAAGAATTCTAAACAAGTTACTGAACGTTTCTGTATACAAACATTTGCAACATACGTTCCACAAAATTATATAACTGTTCTTGTTTATGCTTTTCACTACAAAAAGTCATATGTACCTTATTAATAGTTCGACTATATTGTTTATACATATTAATTACATTTTTTCTACCAATTTATAAAACCCTCACAGGAATCTAAAAAGAGTCAATTTACTTGTCAGATATTAACACAACAGTTAAACTTTAAGCGAAAAATACATAAATATAAGTATATAAAATTAATTAATCTATGAACAAATGTGTGATTAAAGGTATAAAGAAGATACATAGGATATATGCCTATGCTTAATATTACAGAAAAGTTAATGTATTCAATAGAATCGTAATTTATACATATTGATGCGTTACAGAATTGTATAATTACCCTATTAATTTTTTTAGTGTCGTATCGTTTCTTACGATTTGTGATATTATTTTTCGAGGAGTATATGTGTACGTACAGCTTTAGTTAAAAATAACTATATTTGCATTTTAATCAACATAATTTGGCATATTAAAAAATAAATTGACTTTCAAAGAGTCTGTATATTCTAATTTCTATTACTTGTATTATATCTCAATTATAATCATTAAAACAATTCGATTAATATTATTAGTAACTATTTGTAATTGTTATATTTATTATAACTAGTTTATTCGATGATATTGTTGGCATTTGTCACTTTTATTAACATAATGTTTTGTATGTTTTGGGGCCATTTTAAAATTCCAATGTAGAATTTTTTTCATCGCATAACGTAAAAATTAAAGGCAATAGTATTATTCCATATATTGGCATTTGTGAAATGAGAGATTACTAAAATGCGATTGCGTCGCACATGTGTACAGTGGCGGGAGAAAAATCCTTTCGTTAAAATTTACTAAAAATTTACATTAAATTAATTAGTTATTTACATAGCATTTTCTTTCAATTACTGCTTTCGGCTCTTGGCATTCCAATAGTTAAAAAATATTATTTTTTAAAACTAATAAACCATATGAAAGAATTAAAAATATTTTTTTAATAATCAATATTAGTAGGGTATGCCAATTTCTTAATCTTGATTAAAATGAATCTAAAAATCCAAAATTTTAAATGTATATATTTAATAAATTTTCTATTGATAAAATTAATTATTTATTTAAAAAAACAATTATTTATTTAATCTCGAGTAAGAGTCAGTTTCAAATAAAAATAAACATTTTATTTATATTATATATACTCTATATTATATATTATATATAAGTGTACTTATATTTTGTATGTCATATTACTTTATTAAATATAAAAAATGTATTAAAAACGTTTATTATTTTTTTTTATAAAAAAGATACTAAAAACATATCTATAAAATACTTTATTATAATGTGAACTTTTTTATATTACCCAGAGAAAAATATTGAAAATTTACAGTTTATTAAATAAAAATCCGTAATAGAATAACAAATTATATATAAAAACATAATATCGCGGGATGCTCAGTGCCGATTTCAATATTATAGGTCGTTAGATCTACTTTTTTATCGTAGCTATCGTTATACAGATGCTGTAATATATGTATGAATAGATAGAACAGTTATATATAAATATGTATATCTGCACTGCCACTGAACACATATTGTTAGTATATTATATAATGTAATAATAGTCTATACATACAGTAAAATCAGTACTTATATTATTAATTAATCCAAACAATTAACGATTAATTTCTATTTATAATTCTCACTGTAAAACTATTTGTACTCATTTGATTCTTTTCATCATTTTACATTTGAATCGAAATAAAAATGCCTTCATTTTAATATAAACATGTTCGAGAAATTTACATTATTAAACATAAATATACTTAAATACATATATGATTTAGTTATTTTTTATTTTATAATTAATACGAACTAATAGTTCCAATTTTCAATGATTATATTTATAAAAATTATATATATATTGCAATCAACATTGTAATTTTCGTCGTAGCGTTTTACATAAATTACGGATACATTAGTTTTAAAATAATTTTTATAAATTGTATACACTATGAGAAATAATTATAAGTTTTATTATTTTCAATAAAGAGAACTTATTAATATGCTATATTTATAAAAAAATTTTGAATTCTTTTATGAAAAATATCGTTTAATTTATTTATATTCATAATTAAAACAATTATGTTTTTTTAAATCTGTAAATGCTATATAATATTGTTTCTCTATACTCTATACTATTGTCTTTATTTGATTTATTAAAATAGAAAATTAAAATTATAAATGACGTAATAAATCTTATGGGAGAAAGATTAATATTTTTTTATTTAAAAATATGCGCATAGTAATCTTGTAATAATAAGAGTAGATTGATTAATTGAAAGAAAAGTGACGTTTCCTTTATCAAGCGCAAAGTGATATAAGGCTCAAGATATATTGTAAAGGCTTACTCAATCGTAAATCATGAAAGAGGTTACATATAGCAGCAGAAATTATTTTTGTATATTTATTTTTTTACGGACATACAGGGTATGAATTTTTTAGTTTGGAACAGTAAACTGTCATATGCATCGCCCTCAAATATCACCTGCGTATGAATAATTGTTGCATGCAACAATCACTCCATTTTAATTATGTTAAGTTTATGAATTATTTGCGTAGTTTTCAAAATAATTTCTTATATAATGATATTTCCGAATAAACCTATAAACTAAGTAAATAATCATATATTTGTATTAGCACAAATAAAATATCCCGGCAAATATAGTTTCATTAATTATATTGAAAAGTAAATAAACTACTTTTAAAAATCGTTAAAATAATTTAATAACAAATTGAAAATTTTTTGTTATGTAATTTATTAATTTTCTTTTAATTGAATTAAGTAATTAAATTTATTTATTAAAAGTCTGGTATATTACTAAATAAAGGAAATTAAAATAAAATAACTTTCTAATTTTTATTCAATTTAAATATTTAATGAAAATTATAAAATTGACTAAAAAATAGTTTAGTTTTAATTTAATCATTTTCATAATGATTATTTATATTCCTTCGACTTCGCTTTCGACCTCTAGTTCGTTTTTGACTTTTACATCCGCTACACTGAACTTCACATAATCGTGGCAATTCACAAGCTACTCTTTTTATCAGTTGATTCTTTAAATAACCAATGAAGCAGCATATACCATAATCTCTAGAAAGTTTGTTTTATAAATTATAAGATATACAAATTGTTATTATGAATAATTATTTTCTTACGTATACATAGTAAAATCTACTGATCTTGTAATGTGCAGCGTGATAAGGAAAAATCCGATAGATGTTATAAAACAAAGAGTTGCCATTGGAAATTTATTATACAGTATCCATGTTGCTGCTTCATTCATTCCAAAACATAAAAGCATCTACAATCAAATAGTTATATAAAATTGAAATCATTTAATTATGTATAGTTTATGGATCTTTACATATTTATATATTTCATCAATAACTATTCTTAAATATTGTAAATTTTATATAGTTAATTAATTTTAGAAAATTTTTAGGTATTACACATATTAATCAATAAATTAATTAGTTTCATATCGAGAAAAACTTGTTAATTTTTATAAAAACCATTAATTGGCAATATACAATTTTTTATTTACAATTAATAATTAAAATTATTCTATGAAGATACTTTAATACATTATAAAGAAACAAGCTTACTGTTTGAAATATTATAATAATTACTAGACACTAGATTGAAACTACTATACTAATCGATGATGATATCGGCTTTTTTATTTGTCGATTATTAAGATCTGCTCAGGATTTTTTCCGTGTGTGTTTTCTCTCGCAGAGGTATTCAGGAGATACAGATAGCAAAAAGAGAGGTCATAGAAATGGGTGTTATTAATTGAGCAGATCTTGTTGTTGGAGACTAAAAATTAGATTTATTAAATAATACATATATAAATAGATGCGGAATAACTACAAAATTTAGTTGAATGTTGAGTGTGCTTAATTGTGTTGATATAAATGCTGCGCTATGGAAATTTATGTACAGTAGTTGTTCGGGCGTGAACCCGAATGGAATTCTCCCAGTGATGGTGTGAGGGAGAAGCAGATAGTGGAAGGGTTGAGATAGCAGGGTTAAAAAATAGAAAACGATATAGGCTTGATAATGTCAATCCAATCTTCTTTATTAAATAATAATGGTAACGAAATGTAATCCTAAATATGAGTATAAATATGCTTGTTTATATTATACAGTGAATGGCCGCACT
>JAPYYT010001507.1:0-26322 GCA_030522565.1 Ceratosolen corneri | reverse complement strand
TAAGTAAACTAGAGAGAAGTAGTTTCGACGGCGAAAAGTCGCAATGCGAACTGTGAGTGCAAAGTGACTCGCCGGTGTGCTTTTGGTTGTCTTCGATTAACGTCGAAGTTTCAGTTAAGAATCCTACGTACGAAGAGGGAAGTACTCTCTTCCGGGTATCCACGCCTGGAACACGAACTGCTGTAATCCGGGTCGTGGACGTTCTTGGGACTACTCGCGCAATACGTGTGAGAGAGAGAGAGAGAGAGAGAACGTAGGGTCAACTTACAATTGAACCTTATATAACATAGAAAGAGGTTTGCCAAATACAACATAGTTTAAAAAGGGTTTAGCGCACGGCGATCTCCACCACTCGCGGATCACCCGCGACTTTTACACAATTACACACACACATACAACCACGCACAATAATTATACCATCCACTGTACAAAACAATAGGGAATTTATCATTAAATAATTAGTAATAAGTCCTATTATATCCACATTCTTCAATATCTGAGAGTGCATACATGAAAGCAGGTAAAATCCCTATCAATGGGCCGTCGATTACAGATAAACTGAGCCCACGAAAACTAGATAGCGGATGCCTAACACTACCTCCTTCACCCATTTTTCTCTAATTCTTAATTCATAAAAATTTGCATTTTCTCACTCATACACACATCTATTATTTAATGTCGATAATAGGTGTTACATTTAATATCAAGATATTTTATTAATTTAAAAGATCATATTTATAAACATACGCCCTCTCAACACACGCGCACACGCACACGCACGCGCACGCGCACAAGCACAAATATTGAGATTTAATGGAAAAATAAAAATTATTGTTCCATATATCTAGAGCGTATTTTTATGTGAAAACAAGATATTGATATTATAAACACGGTAAGATTTAATTTCTTTGCAATAAAAACATAAGAAATCGCGCATTTATATTGGTATATTAATCTTATCTTAATTGAGATTTGATCAATATTTATAGGAATGTACTGAAATTTTTGTTGTTGTTGTTGTTGTTGTTTCATATGCCATTAAGAGCACAGTTGATATTTGAGAAAAAATAAAAATTCCAATATCGACAGTTTCTTTTGCTCGTAGTTTTGCTAGTACTTCATATAATATTCCTATTCTCAGGGAAGCTCAATTTCATTCGAGGCAACGAAATAATAACGTAACAATTGCAAAGTCATTGACAAAAAAAAAAGAGGTCGTTATATCGTTTATTAATACTCTAGCGATATTATTGTTTTTCAAATGAGAGCTCGGAGGAAGGAAAAGTCGAGAACGTTGATCAACTTAATTGAGTTCAACTTGATGCGTCGAGTCAAATATTGATTCTTGCATTTTATTATCTAAGAGCTTATGCCGCGGAGATGAGGATTTTAAGCAGGCAGAATCTGATAAATACTTATTACCACGTGGAATAATAGTTTGGCTCGAAACAAATAAGATTACGATTGGCCTGACATTGGGCGACAACTGACTGAGCGCGCAATAATCTCATTGGGCAAGGCAGGGGCCGCGTGAAACTCGCTTAATGCACAATTAACGCCGCGAGTATTTCGTTTATAAAGTAAAACTAGATGTAAAGTTACCTGCGGTATGGCATAGATGATGCTGAAAATCCAAGCGATGCTTAGCATGAGTTTTCCTCGGCGTCGTGCATCGTTCACGCGCAAGGGATAAAGGACGGCGAAGTATCTGTAACATTTCACGTACGCCTGTATAATATATCCGTCTGCTCCTGTGTGCGCATGCAAAGCTTTTACGAACTCACACGACCGCTCACGAACACAAAGTAACAACAAGTCTCTAGTCTCTCGGAAAAGTGCAATCGGATTGTTTAACGCGCCTCCATTCCAACAATAGCAACCAACCTCCTGGCTTTTTAGACTTTGGAGTGCCAAATCACCGATTGGCACTCTGTGTGTGTGTGTGTGTGTGTGTGTGTGTTGCTGCATCATAGCATCTCCGTAATATTGATTTATGACCTTCTTAGTGTAAGTAAAGTCTTGGGATTAGCGTTACTTCAATGGCAATTCAATTACTTTATCTTTGCTGTGTAATGTTGGTTAAATTTAGTTTTATATTCTGGGCGCGAAGACTCTATTTACCTGGTGTGTCATGTATGTTTATACACATTCACTAATGCTGATCTAGCGCATACAAAGTAATTAAGCTGCAGGCACTCAAAATTTATTATTATATTATTATACTTTGAGCAGCGATGCATCTGAACTTTTGGGCAAATTAAAAGGCCGCATACAGTAAGGACAGCAGCTAAAAAAATGTTAGAGTGAAAGTTTGTATTTGTTTATTAGTTATAAAATATCGGGACTGTACGAATTGTTATTCGTCACTTATATAAGAGCCTTGATTTTTTTTTTTTTTTTTATAGCAAGTACGTTGAAAAGTTTAACGTTCTACGGGTTCTGCTTAACAGATAATTTAACTATAATATCCAATTTACTAGAAAATTCAGCTTATAATAATTTTATACAATTTATTTATTTTTTAATAGACGTTTTATCGTCAGATAGAATAGATTGCAATATTATCGTCATATATGTAATGGAAGTATTTTTACAAGGTTTACGGGTTTTTTTTTTTCTCTGCTATATGAAAATTATCTTTAACGCTGAATTATATTAACAATGTGTGCATATAATGAGAATACTCATTCGTATTATGATAATGTGCATAAAATTTTATGATAGTTTTACTAAAATTATTTTCATCCGACTGATTAGATAGCGATTATGGAATTAGCATGGAGCTCCATAGCAAAGTGCAAAATTTTTTTTTCGTTCCGTTATAGGAAATATGAAAGCAAATTGATTGTATATAAAACAAAGATTTCTTATTATTATCGTTACAACATTCGAGCACGCAAACGTGATTTCTAAATTAATTCATGTGAAATTTGTTTAATTACAACTGCTAATTGCTTACTGAAATACATAGCAGCAGATAGAGAATACTACTGAAGCAGAATGATACATAATATTCTGGTAAACAATTAACAAGGTAAACAATTTCATGTAATTCTTCCTTAATGTAAAACTTCCTTCCAATTAATTTGTATTTAATTCTAAACGCCAAATAACAATTAATAGTTAATTTAGTCTCGGCACAACTCGAGAAATTGGAATCTCTTTCTCACTTTAAGTACTAGTATATCGTATTCGTTCATATATTCGTTGCATTGTTGGTGTTGTCTAAATCTTTATCACATACAATGTATTATGTCGAAGTGTTACACAACAGCTAACTTTAATGCGCTCATCTACCGTAATCCTCCAATGAAACTAGAGAATCCCTCATTATTTAAGACATTTTATAATAATTTGCCTTCTATTTAATTGATTATATATGTGTCATATATATGTGCATGATTTTATACAACAGATAAACATTCAAGAGCCACGCCGACGAAGCCCGCAGTGGCTCTCATCGCCATCTAAAGCCGATCTACGATACATTCCAGCAGATCTTGCATCCGAGACTCGATGGCAAACCTAATGTGCATTGTACCCGGCAACGTATAATACGCAACTTCAAAGTTAATTTCATTCCAGTATATATTATTGCCTTGGCAGAACTCGGTAGTGGAGGGGGTAGTGGAGGTAGTGGAGCACACACGTAATCACGGTAAAGAAGATCGCCTTTATCATGGCGAAGAAGGAAGTGGTCACCGATCCTCGCCACAGATTTTCGAGTACACCACTGCTGCCACTTCATCTTGAAACCACTTAATCATCGCCTTGACGACCGCAGCCTCGCGTTTTCAGGACGTTCTACTACTGGCACATAGCCAAGAGCAGAATTTCAATTGCTCTTGCCTGATATTTCACGGATAAGTAAAAGCAGGGTGTAGCTAAAGGAACTCCAAGCATTGATCTCGATGGCTTAACGGAGAGAAGATAATCATTCGAGTTTCCTGTGACGAGTGAATTTGTTGCTTCAGTTAATGGAGATTAGTCCAGATCGGCTTACCAAATGCACTTGTGCACTCACTCATTGGCGGGGTCTGAGGCCGCCCTAAAGCACACATTTATTATATGTAATTGTAAGGGCTGTGTGTGTTTTTTTTTTTTTTACAGAGATTTAGGAACTCTCATGCAACACTGTTGTTACAAATTAAATTACAAACTGTTTATCTCTTATACAAAATCGTAAATTATAAGTATGGTATTTAATATTTTGAGTAAGAGGTGCACTATATTGAGATAACATATTAAACTGTAGCTACTTATTGCAATTGTTATTACTTTGTTGTTGTTGTTGTTGTTGTTGTTACTAACATATTGTACATGATGATTATTTTAAGAATTTTATGATAAAGCCTTTATATACAGCTCGTGTACATACGAGATGGCACGGACGAAAAGAATATTTGAGCTTTATAATTTGTGGAGCTTGGATAAAAGAATTGCAATTGTGTAACGATTCTTTCATAGTGAAAATACAGATTAAATTGTTATCGGGACTTTCTCATCAACGATTCCGTAAATAATAGGATTGAATTAAAATTACAAAGGCGCGTAAAATTAACTGACCCCTCGGCGAGGCTGGAAAATTCTGATAAATTTAATACGTCACATTAATGGCGATAAAACATATTCAATCGCCAAATTATGAAGTATTCCAACTCAGTCTCATTATTCGTGACCTTGTGCTTATAGACTCAAGCATACAGTATAATATCGCACGTACACTTTTAAAACTAATTAGTGCTAAATGTGGATACTGTCGTCGCTTCGCTACTTCATGAAATTCAAGAACTATACGCTTTTTCTATCCGCTCACATATGTTTACTAATAAACTATAAGACACAAGACAGATATTAAAAATAAACATTATTATTATAAAAGTATGTATATTTTTAATTGAAAAAAAAAAGAAAACACGAATCTTTGTATTTATTGTATAGTATAAGAGACTGAATAGAAAGAGACTCCCTATTGTTTGAATAAAAATCAATTGTCTATACACATATATAAACATTACATTATTATTTTTCTAATTTGATTCTTAATTCACATTATTAAAAGATAAAATTGTAGTTAAATTAGATCGTAATGATGCTGAAAGACTTATGAGAATTTTGTTTGCAAAAGTGACAAACGTGTCGGTTGTAAAATAATTTTACTCGAATACTATGATGCTTGAACAAATATTAATCGTATCTTATTACCTTTGTATTATATTTCAAACGCAATAAACATTGTATTTCATTTCACTAACACATGCGCGTTTTTTTTTCTTTTAAAGTTATGTCTCTTTTACTTTTAAAGTATATATTTTGAATAATGTAAGGCAAAATTAATAAATAAATATTTGAAATTATTGGGATTAACTTCTAATGCTATTACGCTACCTTCTTTGAACCAATTTTATCCTTTCAATTCTTATTATTAATACTTATTTGATGATTTATTCAACTACAATTCAACAATAAATCTTACCGGTACTTAAATTTTTCTTCTATAAAGTAATGTTAATTTTAAATTAGACAAAATTTTTTTCATAATAATGATTAATAATTAATATAAAGATCGTTGTTATTCACCATATTTCAAAGTAATTAAAATTTAATTTTATATTTGATTGAATTCGTACTTGTAATGTAGAATAAATACATTCTATTCTCTGTTTGGTTATGCATGAATTTTCATTTATGTAAAAATTGCAATCAAGACAAATCTATTTAAATCACGAATGTAAACTTTGTAAGCTTGGCTCTAAAGATTTTCAATCAATATATAATCACATATATTGGTCATAATCATAATAATTCGTAATTTATAAAGATAACTAAATCGCCTCCAAGCTTTTCAAATATTTACCTCTGCGTATAAAAGAAATGAAAATAGTAAAACAAAAAGGATAATATTATGATAAAATTAAAATAACAAGGAAAAAAGGAAAATCCACGTACTTTTATTATTATTAAGTTCAAACATAATAAATAATATATAAAGTAAATTAAAATATTAATGTATTATTCAAGAATTGAATATTTTTACATATTTTTGCAAACGCTTGGTACTTAATAGAGATGAATAAATTATTACTGATATTGAAATTAACCAATTTTTTTCTCATACGGACTTTAATAGGTAACTCTAATTATAAATGTTTTTAATATAAATTTTTAATTAAAATTTTTTAATACTATTTATTTTATTTTTAATTCAGATTTTTAATGTCGTTAGTCTGTGCATACATTTTTAAACATAATTATTTACAAAATTTTTAAACATGTTTTAAAAAAGAAAATATTCATACTATCAAGTGCTTTTTATAATTATTAATATTATTCTAGTATTTTTCCAACTATTCATCCAATTATGTTACATTTTCGTTCGAAAAAAAAAAAAATAAAATAAATAAAAAGCTGATTCTTTTCTTATTTTATAATACGATTTAGTTGATAACAAAAATTTTATATCAAGTACTCGCTCAATTCATTTTAAAATAATACTCTCGTATTTAATTTGATTGAGAATTTGAAATGAAAAAAAGTTTTCGACCAACAAATAAACGCAAATAAAAACAGCTCCACGGATATGCACCCACTAACTTATATTTATACATACATGTGCACTACACGGGCACCAACACATCCGTAGAAACACAAATTTAAGCCTTTTTGCTCTTGCACGCGGAGCTGCAATAGCGACGAAAATCTCAACGCAACAATAGTGTTTCCCATTTCCGACCACAACAAACACAAACATACGCACGACGCAATAGATGATTACTACGTATATCAAAATTGAGATTTGTTGTATCTTGTGTGGTAATAATGTTTTTCTTAATTCAGTTGAGTATGAGATTATTTTAACATTTATAAAAGATACCTAGCTCTCGTGGGCTCAGAATCACTTTCTAAATCGACGGTCCATTGATTGGGATTTCACCTGCCTTAATATATGCACTCTCTGATGGTAAAGAGTGGGGATATAATGGGACTGGTGAGCAGGATTAATTGAATTATTAAACGCGTGTGTGTGTGTGTGCGTGTGTGTGCCTGCGCTCGCGCGCCGTTTCTAATTATTTAATAATCTATTTTCTATTGAAATGTGTACAGTGGATGGTGTAATTATTGTACGCGGTGGTGTGTGAGTATGTAATATTGTTGTAGTAGCCGTGGAGGATCCACGAGTGGTAATCGATAATGGCCTTGACGCTTTCACGGATTAGCAATTGTAAGTTGAAGTTCGCCGTATGTACAACTAAGCTCCTTATAAAGACTAAGTTGGCTATAACAAACATTCTATTGTGGAGTGAGGTTTAATTGTAAGTTGAATCTTACGAATACTTAATGTTTAACTCGCTGAAGACAGTGATGAATCCTCGGCGAAGCTGTTTGCGTGACCTAGTTTAATGGTGCTGAAGGGTTAGTACTATCGATTGTAAGTTGAGAAACTTTAGCGCGACTTCAACTGCAGGGGTGTGCCGTCCGCCAAACCTCGCCTGTCACTTTGCAATCTTCTCTGTCTTGCTAAGTGGCTATTGCCAGTGGCTTTTCTCCCTCGAGATCTAAGCGACGGTTGTACGTTGATCCAAGGACAGACTGATCCACAGTGTTGTTTTTGGCTAATAGGCGAGTCCTTTCTCGCTTGAGCCTCGCTCTTGTCGAGTAAATTGGCCGCACTGGAGCGGAGGAATCCGTAAAATTTTACTCCTCTCTTATTTAGCTCTGTTGTCAGATTCTGGAGACTAATTGTAACTGCACGTGCATTTTCCGTCTACGTACCTTGACCCTCGTCGATCGGGATGGTCTCGGTGTTTGACGACAGAAAGAAATTCCCGGGTTTACCCAAGTGGCTCCAAGATGTGGCTGCGCGAATATTTCTCTTGCTCTTTTCTTTCTAGGGCGGCCATGCGGAATATAAACACTTTGCTTGAATATTTGTCTCGATATTTTTCTGGCTATTAACTCCTAGACTTCGAACTACAATGCTCCCAATTTTCTATCCTCTTAGTGCATTCCTATTGAGGCCAAATTGCCGGACGACGCTCCGACAGATGATTTTTTATACGGGAATCTCGAATAGATGTAAGAGTGGTAGTAAAATTAAATAAATCCACAATGTTTAAACATCAATTATTAGTGAAAACCTGGTATTTCTATTCCATTAATTATTGACAATAAGGACAGCTTTATTACTAGATAATAGCGAAGCGAGCAATGGAAATAAATGAAAAAGTACTCTTTAAAATTGAAAATTGCAATACAAAACGCAATAGAAAGTATAAATAGAGGGGAATAAAATATGATGATCAAATGTGGCCTTAAGAGACTCTGTGGCGATCCTTTATCTCAATTTCTGCAGCTCGAGCAACTACTTTTTAAAGTTTCAAACGCACTCGCGTAGCATTGCTATTTACCATGCTCCAAGACAACTTTTGCCTGAGAAAATATTGAAAATAAAATATTCATATCTGCCATTCTGAATTAATAAATAGATTGTGAATTGGTTGTAGCGATGTACTAGCGCGTTGAAAATTGATAAACGTTAAATAGTGAATAGCGTATCGCAAGATTATAGAAATAGGAGTCAAAGCTTCGTAATTTTGAGTTGCAATTTCAGTTAAAATAATGCCAGTCCATTGATAATATTTTGGTTGAAAGTTAGCAGGCAGTAACTAACTCGAGTAATTATTGTCACAACTTCGATTGTCGACCATTTTTCGAGCTATTCTCCGACCGAGCAATTGAAATTTATAATATCCAGCTTTATTAAACATTTCGAGTAAATGTACTTTGGAACTAGCACATCGAGGCTAATTGGCGCAAAATGTATGAATAAATTTCTCATCGGTATCACGAAAAAAAAAACTTTCGATCAAGCTTTTAGCATCTTCGTATAAGCAGAGTTTAGTTGATATTAGTTGAGCTCTTTTTCTTCGTCATTCCTTTCATTTAGCAACAAAAACTGTTTCGAATCTCTGCCAATTTATATCACTTGTTTTTCAAATGTTTAAGTTAGTAGATAAAATTATATCGAGCAAGCATCTAATTGTATAAAATGAACACATTGTAATGCGCGAAAAATGATAATATGATAACAATAAAGAGTATAGCATATTCTTTTTATTTATAATTTTTTTTTTTTTTATAAGGTATGTAAAAAGTTCTAGTACAGTTTATATTTAAATAAGATAAAATAATTAAATTCAGTATAATAAGTGTATAATCAATTCAGTATATAATGAAATTATCTTCTGTATATTTCAATTAAAATTTCACGAATAATATTTATGTATTTGGTTTTGTGAATTATCATATTTTATTAATAAAGCGATATTATTTTTCGTCCAATTATTGATGAACTCTAAATTTCACAGAATAAATTTTAAGTTGCAAGTCATAGGAAAAACAACGAAGAGTGCAAGTCTAAAGAAAAAATCGCTCAAGTGGCAATTCATAATACACGGCATTCACATTATTGTCAAGAAAATTTAAATAAAATATTTCGTTTGTCGCTGAGAAAGTTGCAACCCACATTTCGGTAATTTAAATGCAGAGTAAAAAGTACGGGTTGATAACTAGCAGAGGGCAAAAGTTTTTCATCGCCTGAGAAATATAATGACCCACAGTATGGTGATATATTCCATAAGGCGGAGCAATTGCGCACTGAGGATGAGTTATATTATAAAAATTGTTGGCGCCATAGTTAAAGAATTCATAGATGGGTGTGTTGAGAATGAATATTAACAAACTTGGATAATTCAGAGATATCTTGAATACTAAAGATATTAGAACCAAGATCCAAGTCCGAGGCGAATTTGAGAAATAGTAATACACCTTTCAACTACAGTGACATGTGGAAATATGGCCAGTAAATAAAAATACAGTTTTATTAATATCATAATGTAATGGCGATATATTGACCAAAGAGGATAAGATTTATATCGCCTCGCACGAGAATAATGTACTAGAGATTGTAGCCGCAATAGAACAATTAGAAAGAGCAATGGTGAAACAGTTATTAATGCGTTAATCATCCAAAGTTGCTCGCAAATATATCGAGCCTCTTAATCGACTGATGAATTTTATTATCGCAGCAATAATCTAGATCCCAGTAATTTTTGCTCGATTAGAAGTGGACGGCGAGGATGTCAAAATGATTGAAATGATCCATAAGCTGCTATTCTGTTCAATAATTCCGAGCGATAACAATTTTCGTAGGATTAAGTGAATAAAGGTGCGATATTTTGAAAAATGTTACAGGGTTCGATCGACGATGGCGCACAAAAGAAACTACCACCGATGCGCATGGATATTTGGATACGTGAAAATATTGAAAGGCATCAATGAAACTGTCGTGACTTAAAAGCAGATTTTACCTTCGCACATTTCTCAGCGACATGGAATTTAACAGATAAAACCTGCTTATAAAGGATTATCATTAATGACTGTCAACCAGATATTGCCAAAGAATTATTGAATGCAAATAGACCGACGATAACACTTTTTTTTTCTCTTTCCTTTTAATAAGTGAAATAAATGGTTACTATTCAGATGTATTAAATGACAGGCGATCATGAAAGTAAAAAATATCAGTGAAAAAATACGAGGATATCAATGCGCGGTAATTTCTTGGAATAAGATATTGAATTAATCATAAACGTAACTATAGATCACTTGAAACGATTAGAAGATCTAATCGGGTTAGAAAATATGAGGTCAACTATTGATATATTATGGAGAAAGTTGAGGATGAAAATAGGATACACAAGGCACCTTCGTCAATGACAAATCTAATGAGATTTCAAATGTGACCCCTAATCAGAGAATAGAGATCCAAAGACTATGATTTCAAGATGTGAATTATGCAGTTGGGTAAGGTTACGGCAAAGATATGTACATTTGCACGTATATTTGCACGTATATTTTACACGTATGTATCGTTTTAAAATTGAGACGAGCAGTGAGTGATTGTTGTTAAAGTACTACTTGCATGTTGTACCAATAAAACTTGGATCGCTACCAGTGACATTATAATACCATATGAAACGAATAATAATTGGATATAAAATATTAAGTTGAGAATAGTTTAAGTAATTAATGTCAAATTCCAAAGTAGACACGGCGTAGAAAAAAATTAGGGAATAAACTGAATGAAAATATCGCTTATCGAAATCTTATCAAAAGCACCATAACTAAATATTAATTACTTGTATTATTATTTGTTCATACGATATGTATTATATTATATGCAATTTGTAGCTAAAATTCAATATATTACAATGGGAAATCATAAATTAGATTGGAAAAATATTTACCGATAAAGGAAAAAAAAAAATTAACTTTATCGAAATAATATTTTAAACCAGTTACAATCAATTAGGTAATTAAAGAATCTGCTAGTAATTAAAATATTTAAAACTTTATTTTTTCAAGAAGAAAAATACGTGGAAAATATTAATTTAAAAATGTATCTCATAATTCTATTAATATCAAACTAATTTTATAAACTCTATAAAAGCTATATATGGTAAATGTAAAACGATATCAATATAAAATAAAATAATAGACTAAAACGTGGAATTATAATTTAATATTTATCTTTAATATAATAATGATTATTACAATAATGACAATATCATTTATTAAAACGTATTTAAAATGTGTGTTTAAATAAATAAATATTACTTTTAAAAAATCTTCGATTGTAACAAATAGCATATTAAGCAATCAAGAAAAATGTTTATTAATGTTTATAAACAGAACCATTGACAATTCCCATCAAATATCCCATAAATTTCTTAATTAATGATGAAAAAAATAATAAAATTATAAATAAAATTGCAATTAAATACATATTTTATGCTTTATTAGTTGTATAATAATAAATTTTATGGTTTAAAACATGATTTATATTATTCGTGAAACCGTAATTGGTGTAATTGGTATTCTTGCACTACGAGTTTTATTCTTCGGTAATATTAACAGTTATTTGAAGCCATTCAATATATGTTTGCTCCCTGAATTTTATCTATAAAATGTACAACTTTATAGGTTATTTTGAGCATACATGGCGTGCACACATACGTATGTGTGTACATTAAACATAAAAGGCACGCTAAGAGCGTAAATTCTCTTATGTGCTTTTATTACACTTTTCTGTAGTTAAGAAAACTTGCGGTGAATTATCAAGAGACAGCCGAAGTAAAACTGCTGGAAGCATCACAATAAATCGAAGCCAACTGTTTCGTAAGCTACTGTTCCATTATTAATAAAGTATTTAATATTAATTTTTTTTTTTTTTTGAGAAATAGCCAATCATCTTGCATTACATTAGCTACGTATTTTCTGACCTATAATACTCTAAATTTAAGTGAAAACTATGAGATTAAAAGTATTATAACGATTCAATTTTATGTGATAAATAAACATCTCACGATTATATAATATATAGTCGAAACCTTTAATCCATCAAGACTAAAAAGTTATCAACAATTTTATATTATTGACATATATTGTTTGATATGTTTATGAGTGAAAAAATCCTTATGCCACCGAAATTCTCCCCCCTCTCTCTCTCTCTATCTGTCTATCTGTCTATCTATCTCTATCCCCCTTTACACATCCATATTTCAAGGTAATAAAGTACGCAACAAGCATACTGATGTTTTCCTAGCTATACGATAATTTTGATATTTTCAATGGTTCATGGCTGTACATTAGTTTCCTAGTTGTGAAAATATTTCAGTAGGATGTTATTAAGATTATCCAATTACTAAAAAATGCTTTCCTAAAGTTCGACAATATTTCGATTCAAGAAAATACCGAGAATAATATTCAAGAACAATCGAACAATTAAATGGAGTTGCATTTAAGAAAAATGTAAAAGTTTTACAAACAAAATTGCAGTTCTAACATTCAAATGAAAAATAAAGAAAAGATTTAATGCTCCAGTTTCAGAAATTTAATGGATTTTGAAGTATTTCTCAAGCTTATTCATTTGTTCAGAGTTAATATTCAATTTTATGAACAAACTGTTGCAGGTGCGTCAGTGTAAAATTAAGTTTCATTCTTCAATCCTTGCACTTCCATATGAATTCATTTAACATACAATGAATCATAATTCTTGGGGCTGAATAGCGTATGCTGCATCCTTATATATATATATATATATATATATATATATATATATATATATATTATGCTGAAGGATAAAATCTCCGAGTTCAGTAATCACATCGTTATGCGCTATTTCAGCCATAATGTACATTATAATGATTTTACGGCGGTTAAAATGTTTTAGCTGCAGCGCTCATAAGTGGCATAAGTTATTTTTTGATCTTAAGTAGATTGGGTAATGTAATATTGACTCATTAACAAGCTCTTGCTCCTTTTTTTTTCATGTATTACACTTTTGACCACATTATTTGATAAAACTGACCCAATTGGATAAAAGTTAATAGCTTCAATTCAACACAAATACATTTTTTGCCTCGTATACATACGCGCATTTATATACATACGCCCGCGCATGCACAAACACAAGTTTTCAGAGCCATCTTTAGTGCATTTATATTTCTTTATTGAACAAAATTTATAAATTTACATTAAAAATAATGTATATTTAAAAGTTTAATTATTTTTATAAATTATTGTACAAGTCATACGATAAAACAATTATGTATGAAAATATTACAAGAATTAAAAATATAGTCTCTTATTTATACTATTAATGTGTGTGTGTGTGTGTGTGTGTTTTTGAAGAGGCTAAGAAAGGTAAAACTCAACATTCGTGTAAAAGTTTCATATTAAAATATTTACTTACCTGTCCAACGAAACGCAGATCAGAATATTATTTGATAGGTATAAGCCAAAAGCTCTTAGAAATAAAAATATTTTACAAGCCATGTTTCCAGCAATCCATTGCACGGTTAGTCGCCATCCAATCTGAAATGAAATTCAAAATTACAATAAAAACTGAATTGTTATTAAAAGATAACAAGATAAACATTTTTTACTTTGAATACATGCTGTTTTGCTATAAAACGTACAGATTAGACAGAATAAAAAGTAATTTTTATTTTAAAAGTATTATAAATATTTTAAATTTTGTAATTAAAAATAATAATTTTTTTATAAAATAATACGAAGGAATATTTATGGACATTAAACAGTAAAATGTAATAGTATAATGAGTGTCACAAGATAATTAAAATAACAAGTATTTTGCTATACTCGAATTGGAAAATATTAGATTATAGCACAAAAGTAATAAAAGATTTTTCGCTACGTAAATATAAAAAAATGGCTCAAAATGTTTAAAAAACCTGTTTTATTGGTCAAGATTTTGATACCTTTAAGAAGTAATTAAATATTATTATTATATTATTATAACTTATTATAATTACATTATTATTATTATTATTAATTATTACTAATTATTATTTATTATTAACTTATTATTATTATATTATTATTATTATTATGAATTATTAATTATTATTAACTTATTATAATTATATTATTATATTATTATATTATTATATTATTATATTATTATATTAATATATATTATTATATTATTATAATTATTATTATTATTATAATATTATTACAACTCAATTTATATTAAAAATATTCATTTTTCTACAAATATATTTGTATAAAATCCTTCTTAATTTTCTAAATATAAATTCATTTAAAAATATTTCTTATAATTCAAAATCTTATCGATGCAAAATAAAATTATATAATAAAAGAAACTATAACGCAGATTTTTTTATACTAATTATTATTATTAAAATGATCATAAGTATGATATTTAAGTATTATCGATAATATTTCCAATCTATTTATAATAAAATACGTATTTATTTTATTTGCTTTTAAAGTCGATTAGAGTAGTTTGAAACTCAAAGCCATTAAATTATTTAATTTTTAAAATCAATTATCATTTAATATGTCTTGAATTAAGGATCGTACATTCGTTTTTGATATGATGATATTAAATTCTTCCACGGGTTTTACTATTTATTTATATTTTTATTAATATAATCGTACAAACAAAGAGTTGAGTAGAATTAATGAGTTTAGCTATATTATATTTATAAAGATATATATTTTTAAATTAGTTTAATGCCGAAATACGACAAAAGTTTATTTATATAATTTATGTGGGCATAGAATTTAAATATTATGGATTTAATAATAATAGCGCAGTATAAGACTCTTGATTCGAAATTACTAGAATTGCGGAATAAAAGTAAATTTAATTGGGTGGATTAACTATGAATTAACTTTGCATGCCCATGTAATATTTCTGTCAATGCATGTTGCCCGAAGTGAACTGCAATATGAATGACAGATAGAGATAGAAGGCCGGCGTATTTCAAATATTTCAATCAGATTTTAATTAGATTAATTAGAGAAGGCTTTCTAAACCTTCAGCATTTCATATATAAATAGACAAGTACAAGCTGTTACTTACAATAAGTCGATTTGTTTAATTAAAAAATCAAAGGCTAAATGGAATCATAACTAGATTAATAATTTTAAAGATGATTGGCATTCAACTGTGGGAAGAGAGTATTCGTAACTATTTTTCGAAAATACAAGAGCAATGTCAAAATGTTTTATGTCTGTTGCGCGTTGGATTTCACGAGAAACTTAAAATTCGATAAATATTTCATATTTTCGTTTACGTATGAAAACACAAGATGAAAAAATAATTCAATTTATTTTAAATTCAAATACTGAATAATCCAATGATGCTACCATTACAGAATACATCGAGAATTATGCATCGCTTTTTATTAAACAAAATTTTTTACATTATCCGTATGTAGTCCGTAATTTCTTTACTGAGCATTTAAAATAAAAATAATATATTGATTGCATTTACTTTGAACATAGAACCTTTGAAAATTAAACGAAATGCAAAATTAATTAACAAAGTATTGAATGGCTGAGATTTTTTACATTTAAAAATTACAGTAAATTAAGTATCACAATATAAATATTACCTTACTTTTAATATCACATAGAGAAAACTTATCAGAGTTGAATAAAATTTTTTGCGAAATTTTGCCAACTAGAATGAGTTCAGCATAATTAATTAACGTGTATTGAAATCATAAATATTACATCTATTCTATTTTTATTATTTATGATCCAAGGATTAAATAATGTTTATAAGACTGGACATAATGTTTTTTCTCTCAATTTGCCTATGCGTCCATATAATCATTTCAAGAAAGCAGAATCGAGATAATAACAATATTTTTTTTTTGTAAACTGTGCAAAAATGGCACAAAGTATAATCTATTTGTTGCTGCTCGAAAATACAATAATCACACGACGTTATTTAAGATGCACATATGTATTTACGTGATATTAGTATGCATATAAAGTATTTATTAGCAACAATTTATGGTGTAGAGCTAATAGGTAGCGAAAATAGATAGTTTTGATTATTGAGAATAATATGGTAGAAGAAGATCTAGTTTATCGAGGACGAAATCAATCATTTAATAAAATTTAGAAAATATCCTTTTTCCGGTCATTTAAACAGAACTTGAGTTTTATATGTGTTTTTCTTGAAAATTTGTCTCTCCAAGTTAATTACAATTGAAAAGGCATAGAAAATTATTTAATAAATCTATCTTAAATTTTGCTTACTTTTTTTTAATCACATAATCGTAGTCGTTAATCAAATAGTTGCTTTCATTTAATTTATATTTTCAATTTCATTAAAAAATATGAAGTTTAGAATTCATAGTAAGTTTAAAAACTTTTAAATCAGACTCTTTGGCGAGTTGTTTGCTTATTAATTTCTTACAAATTAATTTTTCATACTTTAAAACTATATCTTTACATATTTATGAAGTAATGACTGATATAATAATGAAACTTTACAAATTAAGTGTAAATACAGCTCGTTATGGAAAGCTAAAATGATTGCTTTGTCGATTTTCTAAAATACCCGACATCTTGATTTCTTTTCAGGTCATATTATAGTACTTTAGATAATATAAATAAAATATAATTATAATTACGTGCGTGGGTGTGATTCTATGGATTCATAGAAAAGAGAAAAAAAGTGAAAACTGTTTCCATTCAATATTCTATATTCACGTGCGTAAAATTATTTGGTTATATTACCTGCACCACCTGCACAATTCCATGCATATACATGTGCATATACATATTTTCATGTATATGCATATATGTACATTATATTCAATTGATTGAATGAGAGAAAAATTGAATATTTTGATTTAAGGAAATTGAAAAATACAGCAAATACCAGATATTTGTTTAATTATTAATTAAAATATTTTTATATTTTAAAAATTTTAGTAATTATTTTCACTAATTTATCGATAATTTATGTATAATAAAACGTGCATTCAGAATTCTGAAATTATAATCTATATATAGAAAATATACTGCGTCGTACTGTTGATATTCTTCAAATAAGTCCTCATTTTATTTTTGTCATCTCTGGAAATTTCAATATATACATATATTCTGTACATTTTAATAAAATACGTTTACTATGGCCATTTTTTATTAAGAATTAATCGAGAAATATTTCATTAGGATTTTTTATCGATTGATTAAAGTAATAAATAAATTTTATCAAACATTAATTTATCGTTTTAAATTTAGAAAAATTGAAGAATATTTTTCTAGAAAAATTCAAAAGTAAAATGGAAAAGCAAATAGTTGAATTAATGATTAACAATTAAAATTTGCAATAAATAGAAATTATTAATAACTGCTGGTAGATATTAAAATAGAATGCTAATGATATTTATGAATAATAGTCAGGTATCGTCAAAAATAAATCAGCGATACAGGTATGAAACATTATAAACGACGTGAAATTCTGAATAACAATAGAAATTAAATTGATTGAATAAATTGGCTCTGTCATTCTCGGGAGTATTTTTATTAAAATTTTGTTCTATCGTTCTTGGGATAACTTTTTTTTTTATTAAAATTTTGGAACATTAAAATGTCTGAATTTTTATGGAATGGCAAAGTTTTTCTTTAAATTACTTGAATAAATATATCAAAAATTATAAGAACAAAATTATAAGAAAATGTATTGTTTAAATTTTAGAAATAAAGACAAAATTAGATAAATTAAAAGTAACATACATTTATTTGTCTATTAGAAATAAAGATTTTTTCTAATTTAAGCTTTAATATTCAATAATGTTATTAGTTTTTTTTTATAGCTAGAAAACCTTTTACAATTTTTTTGGAGAAATAATTCAATATTATTAGTAATCCGAATTTATTGAAATTAAATAAGCCTTGCTTCTAATTATTTCGAATAGATCTATAATTTTACTTGTGTGTTCTTACTCAAATTGTATTATTGCATTAGCTTACACTAAATTTAAATTAGCACTAAGATTAAATTACTAATTGTTGTTCAGATGAATATTTTATAAAATAAAGCTATATTTTACTAAGATACAATTATCAAGAAATTTTTGGCAATTTGTATAAATATCAAATCGTCAGGAACATTAGTAGCCAAACATTTTATGTAAAATATAATTATTGTTTTATATAATTATAATAAAGAAAATTAGGTCAAGTTGGAGAGATTACAAGGGCTAATCGTAAATGTATATCCTTTAAATTATTTATTTCATATAAATTACTTGTAATCGATTAAATTCTTCTATAATAAAGTAACTTCTAATATTAATTGTATATTTTGTGTTTCTTATTTTGTACGATGTGAATGTATGTGTATTGGCATAATGAGAAGTTTATTGTGTCAAGTAAATTTAATACTTAAAACATTCTTATATGTCGACAAGTTTTATTTAGGATGAAAAAGAAAATATGCTCGTGTCGATCTCTTCAATGAAGATATTAAGTAACTTGGAATTACCCAATTCTACATGATATTGGATTATGAACATAATGGATTATTATTATTTGATATCTGTAAATTTTACATTCACCTTAGATTAAATGCACATACCTTAAATATGTGTTATGAAAAGTTATGACAAATGGGCAAATATATTGTTTTAAGTGGTTTACAGTTCATAATCTAATTACTCGTAATGGTGCGTAAAAATGAAATTATCCTGTTATATAAGTAAGCTGCAATTAATTCACAAAGTTTTAAATTTAAAGTAACGCGTTAATGTCGTTGTAATTGCAAGTAATACCACTAATAATTTATCCAATTTAATGCTTCTTTTACTTGGAAGCAAATAATCTGTGTGCTTGATAAAAGTGGCAAGTAATAGAGATCTATGTATTTTTATTTACCTTATGAAAAAAAAATATAAATGTATTTCAAGCCGTTATTCTATAATAACTCTATGTTAATTTATTCTCCGTATAATTAGGTCAAAGTTAATAAAAGATCCATATAATTATTATAATTAAAACTTGAAATGCCAAAAATAATATATATTTGCATATTAATATTTGATATAATGTGGTAAATCTATTTTTAATTTCTATGAACAAATAAAAATTAAAAAAAATCTATCGCTCTTATAAAATTCTTCATTGTATATACATATTAAATATAATTCACGAACTGAAAATACTTAATTAATTGCTTGATATGCAAGAAATGTTATAAACAATCTAAGTGGTTTTACATTATTACCGATGTTTTTACCTTTTTCCCAAGTTTGCTCGTTTAATATTTTGAGTAAAAGCTTATCGTTAAACCTCAGTAGTACTATTTACCAGCATATATATATATATATATATATATATATATATATATATTTATATATAAAATAAGCCTTATAACGTGCTTCAACTTTTTACTATAACCGAAACTTGTTGTAGTCAACTTGATAAATTCGATAATGAGGAACAAAGACAAAGTTATCCCTTTTAAAATAGTGCAACAAAGAAATTATCTCTTTAATGATCTACGCATAAATATAAGACGTTGATTTATTTTTTTAATAAACTTTTATCAATTCAGGATAAGCGCGTTTAGCACAATATCAAAAGAAGTAGTTTTATTTAATGCAAAAATTATATGGAAAGAAAAAAATTTTTTCATTGTGAAATATTCGTAAATAAATAGAAATAGAAGTTTATGTTTGACGTATTATGTATCATGCAGATTCATTAATTAATTAGTATTATTCAAATAGTACATAATGTTTATATTGATTTGTTTCTTGTTAATGAGCATTTTACTTCGCTTATTTTAAGATTTCTATAATTAAAATATTTTATGAAATAATATTCGTTAGTGTATAAAATAATTCCTTTTATTCATTTAGCGCTCTACTTTTCATGTTCTGCATATCATTATAAAATTATATTTTCATTGTTAGTCTGATGAAGTTTTTCCTAATGTAATATAGCGCATGAACTTATTGATGCAACGAGTTATTTATTATTAATTTTTGTTTTTGTATTTATTCAATTATTCTGCTTCATTGCAATTAAGCATTAATTAAGCTTTTACAATGGCTTAAGGTAACGTTAAAAATAAATTCTTTTTAAGAATTATACCGAATAAAGAGAAATTATGAAGTACATACAATTAGTCGTATGAAAATAGAATGTAACACGCTGTAAACTGGTAATACCGTTTTTGCTTTCTAGAAAAAGAAATATGCTCACGATTTGAAATGTTTAAGATAAATATTTTCAACTTCATCTACTGCCTTTTAACTATATACTCAACAGGTTACGAAGTCTTGTTTTATCTTTTTATATAACTTTTTTCTATGTCACATAATTTCTTTAGATATAAAATAAACAATTCAGCCATTTGATGTACATAAGAGTAAATAAGTTATGATTAATTAATTATTTAAAATAAACGCATAAATTTAAATAATTATTTAACGAATATACAATTCATTTGTCAAAAAATTTATTATAATTTTAGAAATTAACGTTCATGTAAATCTATGTTTTTATAATTGTAATTTAAAAAAAAACAAAAATTTACCGCATATAAGCCAAGAATATCGGCGATTTAAACTTCTCAAAATATAATTATTATTTTTATGCATAATAATATAAATCTCTATAGTTCAAAAACTTGCTGAATATTTTTTATGACAAAAAAAAAGAACGATTGCAAATACACTATAAATACGAAATATTAAAAAACTAAAAATGAATAAAATGTTTTCTAATTGATTGGGATGACTTGTTAGAGGAATGTTCATAGCAAATATGAAATATTAACAAAATAAACAGCAATAAATAAAAATAACAAAAAACAAAAAAAACACTTGTGTAACATACTTGAACGCGTTAAAGTAAATCAGTGATAATAATTAAAAAACAAAATATTTAAGAGTTAACAATTGGAATTAAAATGGTTTATTTCATGAATAAATAAAGAAAGGTGAATATCCATAAAATTAATAGTAAAACACGCATTCCTTTATTCGTTTATAGGATGGGAAATAATTGTAAAATAATTATAAAATTATTAAAATATATAAGTAAATACATTAATTATTAGAAAATAATACTTTATGCGGGTAAAAAAGACACTAAAAGAGCGATGTATTTGTTTGACTTTTTATTTAATTAAGAATCAATCAAACTTTATGTTCTTATGGTAAATTTTAATTAGCACGAAATATCAAATATTTAATTTTTATAATAAAGCGATACCATATCTCGACTTACTTTTGGAGCAACGGAAATGAATAGAAAATTATTTCACATCGATTGTACAATAAAATGACGAAGCACCGTAAAAGTAATAAATAAATGTTTTACATAATTTGCACCGTTCATGGATGTATTGTGTGTATCGCCGTGCGTGGGCATCTGTGCAAACCGTAAAATTTGATTTCAATTGGAAACCATTAAAATTTTGCACTCAACACAACACACGAGCATGTGAATTATTAACAAGAATACTTACTTGCTGCCAAAGGCGTTTACAATTGAATTTGCATATCGCGTAAAAGCTAATGTCTAAACGTTCAACGCACTTTCATCCCATATCGCGCTCCCTTATTACAAATTCACCAACAATCGCCTAATTCGCACGTTTATGTATTCATTGGCCGAACGAGGCTGCCAAGTACAAGATTACGCAGAGCAAACGCCATAGGAAATTACGCGTCAGCAGCACGTAATATCGAGTCGACAAATTTTCAAGACTCTCGTCAACCGTCCATCATTAAATCGTCCATCGTAAAAAGCGAGGATCGACCGTCCGATCGAATTCCCGAATACCAAGGCTCTACATACAAGCGAACATAGTTTCAATTTAAGTGATAATAGGGACGGGAAGAGTGAAATAGCCGTCAAAAGCAGAGAGTGACGGTCTTTCGAATGTGCCCCCGCACTATCTGTTTCCGAGCTGTTAAATCGGGACCAGGAACAATGAAGTCGTGCTGACAACGAGTAACGACCTGGGAAAAGTACCGCGCGTCCAAGTCGGCGTAAACAATCAACCGCAGCATAGCGAGACAATATACGCGAAGGCTATCGTAAAACAAGGAAGCCGTAAAGGACGAGAAGGATTCCCGAGCGTCCCTCTTAAGCGACGAGATTTATCTCATTCCCTTGTTTGCCTCTCTTTCTCATACGCATCTATCTATTAATGGCCGTTCTCCATTTACTAAATGCAAATGCGAGCTATCCCACTAGCCGTAATTGTGGAATATAATAATAGGCTGGCCATTGGGATATTATTGCAAAAGTTATACGAAGCCGAAATATTGGCAAGGAAGATCCGAGCTTCTCCGACACGATCATATATTCCACAACATTCGACAATAATCGACAACATTCGACAATAATCGACAATAAGCGACAATAATCGACAATAATCAACAATAATCGACAATAGAATGTGGAATAGTTCAATTAATACACTTTATTGCAGATAAAAGAATTATCAATACCGAAAGCTTATGGTTTAGTAATAAATGTACATTTTACATTAACTCGTTGATGAAAACGAGCTTTTCCGTCTTTATCCACCATATCATTTTATTGTACGTAACATTAATTGCTCTATGTAGATGAAATTTTGTTAGAAATATTACGAAGTTAAAACACTTTTTCTGCCACTGACACTAATTGCTATTGAAATACAAGATTTTAATTGTAATGTGGAAGCCAATCGATAGCCTAGGAAAGATATAGAAGAGGACGCAACTTTGTACAAATGTAGGCAAACTGTTTTGCAATTAAAAGTCCAATATTGAAAAAATTTAGTAGTTCATATGCTCGATGCGTGAATTACAAAAATCTTATTATTCGTTCCAAATTAATGTGATTTTTTTTTTAATTCGACGGAACTTCTAAAGGTAAATATATTTGACTACATTTATGATAAATTCTATTCAATATTTGAGAATAAAAACGTTGGCAAAGAACTGGAGATCAAAGGCAACACATACAACATTATTAAATTTTATATATTTCATAGTAAAAATAAGACCGTTAGATTTATTACGCCTTTTCGAATAAAATCTGTGCCTTAACATGTTTTTAAATTGAGGGAAAAAAAAAATAATAAATATCCTCTAGTTGGTAAAGAAATTCCATCGAAATGGTTTTTTAAATTTCTTTATATTCTCTATGATGCCGAATCGATGCTTATATTATCAAAAATCTAAATGCAAAATCAGAAATGATTTTATCATACAGTAAATATTGCAATATATAAATATCAAACAAGTTTTGCATGGATGGCAATCGATATTGAATTATACATATATCGAGCAGAATCAATTTGCAAGCTTTTTTTATCTGAAAGAATCTGGAATTCTAAAAGTCCTCAAGAAATATTTCGTTAAAATGTAATTTCTCATAGGAGTTTACGAATATCACTTCATCTGAATTGCAGCAGCTACTTAAAAAAAAAATAAAGAAGAAAATAAAAAGAAAAAGAAAATGAAATATTCAGTTGAAGCATTTTCACACTCATAATACAAAGTCACTACTTAAAATGTAGATACTGAAAATGAAAATTATCACACCAATGCAAATTCACGCAAATTATTTGTCAAATCATTGTCACTACATTGAATATACATTATAAAAGTTTATTTAATAATTCCCCTGTTTTCAACGGTATTTTTATTTTAAACGCGCTTTTTATTTTCGAATAATTATTACAAAAGTGTGATAATAATGTGGAGCGCTAATAAGAATTTTCATGACGAATTGAATGAAAGGAAATTATAGCTGTTTTTCTTGAAATAATGCTTTGTGTGCCATTGGAGTAAGCTGTAAATGCTAATATTATATAATATCATATAATAACTAATATATATATATATGGCTTGAATAAGAAATTTAAAGTTGAAATACGTGATAATGTTTTTTAGCATTAGTATAATGTGGTTTGTACAATACAGCATTAGCATTTTATGCATTTAATTAGTTCATATTGGGTAGAGATTATTTTCACTTTGTGGATTTATATAAATCACTCTTGTATAACGAATAAGATAAATGGAAGAATACTTTTAAGAATTTTACAAGTTTTTTATTAAGGATTTTCGGGCGCATTAATGTAATGAAAAGCCAAAAGTATAGTATGAAGTGACTTGTAAGGTTTCATCGTAATAATAGAAATCCATTCTGACCCGATATTAAATAAAGTTTAATAATTTTCGAAACTAATGACTTTTCGTAACGAGCGTCCTGAAATGTATTGGATATTACCAAATAAAATGGTAAAACTACGTACTATTGATACGCGAGCATTACTTGGGATTTTGGAAATCACTCTATGCCAATAATGCCATATTGATTTATCTTGCTATTGAAAAGTGAATAAAGGCAGATTAATATTTAGCTGGACATTTTTGTAGTTTTCCGAGATACGTATACGATGGTATTGTGATCGAACAAGACTCTTTTTGCATCTTACCGAATATAAATTACCGATACCGTGCTCTTTTCCAATTCCACGCGCATCCTTCCAACATTGTCAGATTGTTCAAGTGTCGATAAAAAAAAAGAGATTAGATTAAGGCATAATGAACTTACCTCAATGGGTATGGTGAAGAAAGCAACGAGTAAATCGGCGATCGACAAGTGGCAAATCATGAGCGATATCCTCGACTTGCGATACCTGCCTCTCGAGAGCGTGAGAAAGACGGTGAGATTGCCGATCGCGGCGACGAAAAAGCAGACACAATAGACGATTACGATTGTCAGCGACTGATGGGTGAATGTCATGTTGGGTGGCATCGTCGCCGTCGCCGAGCTCCCGTTGCCATTGAAGTCCTTCATCTGGCCCGAGTCCTTCCAGAATTCGCTACGTCAACAAGACCTTTAGACTTAAAAATTGACGAGATCTCGCGAGGGCGCCGCGCCTCGTTTACCAATACATCATTAAATTGGTCCCTATAGGCTCACGAATTCAATTGTGAATTTGCCAATTTACACGAGCGTGACATACATAAGCAGGAGGCCTTTTAATCGACGAGAAAAATGTTTGAGCACGTGGCACTCTAATTCAAGATTATACGTAAATAATTAATTGAGAATAATCGAAAGGAATAATAATATGCTTAACAACACATATAAGCGGCTGATATTTGGATAAACAAATGTAAACACTATCACTTTACTGTTATTACGTACTGTAAATTACAGGACAGAATAGCAGACTAATAATGTTAGGCACATTGAACGTTGAGTTAAATGATTTAATTCAGAGTCGTCGGTGAAATTTAACAGCACTTGTGTTAAAAAAAACAAAAAAAAAATAAATAAATAATATGAAATGAAAATTTGCAAAATAATGAAAAAAGCTTTCAATTAAATTATCCTTAAATTTCTAAAAGGGATGCTTTATGGGCTGCTGGAGTGATGAGTATTTTAAATTAATACAAGTTAAGTATAAAGTGCTACAATGAAAGAAAGGCTGATTTTATTATTCGAGAATTGAATTGAAATAATTAAGTTATTTTATGGAAGTAATTCAAAACTTGGGAGTGAAGTCATAAATGATGTTTGCCATTATATAATACGAATGGCGATTATTCGAAATAATTGAATTGCTTTGTTTAATTTCTTATGCTTTAGGGGAAAGCTCTTTTCGTATTTAATCGAAAAGCATAGATCCAATCACACAATAATTAAACAAATTCAATTCAATTATAAAAGTCTTTATTATTCTCTTATATTGCTAGAGAAATAGAGAGATACACACAGAGAGATACACAGAGAGATACACAGAGAGAGAGAGAGAGAGAGAGAGAGAGAGAGAGAGAGAGAGAGAGAGAGAGAGAGAGAGAGAGAGAGAGAGAGAGAGAACGAGCCCTGATTCTCAAACATAATATCCGACACACATAATTATATTTGACGTATGCG
>JAPYYT010001506.1:0-12685 GCA_030522565.1 Ceratosolen corneri | reverse complement strand
GTGTGTGTGTGTGTATAAACCTTGGTTTTAGGGAAAAGAAGAGAAAAATGAATCGAGGTAAATCAGGAAGCAATGAAACTCATATTTCATGTCACTCTTCATATTTTGAAAATAATGATAATTCGTCTTCAAACCGCCCTGAAAATAGAGAATTCCAGGACAATACTTCTGATCTTAATACAGTTAATCACTATCCAAGTTGTAAATCCTCTTTAGTAAAATCGTACAAAATTCCTAGAATCTCGAAATCACAAATAGATCCATTGTTGAATGCAGTTGAAGAGAATTTGCGTCAATCTAAACGAACAGAAAAAGAAGACAAGACCGAACTGATCTCAAGTCGTGAAATCTCACTTATGCCACCAATAATAACGAATATGATAAGTAACGAAGAAACTTTAAATAATAACCTCGTTGACGAAGTGCCTAAAAGGGTGGAAAGTATGATATCGAGATCAGACCAAATTAATCTAATCACCAAGGTTAAGGCTGTGCAGATCAATTCTGAAATGACTATATCAAATATCGTTCGAGAATTGGTTTTTCATGATAAGGTAATGATTAAGTAGCTTTTTATTATTTTTATACTTCAATCATTATTGTAGGTATGAGTATTTGAGAAATATAAATACTTTACTTACAAAATGTACGAACGAGACAAAATTTTATGTTGTTACTCTAATATGTCTATGCAATTTATTAAATTTTATTTTATAATAATGTATATAATTATATTTATTAATTTAGTTTTTTCATAATTTAAATATTGAATATTTAATTTGATGAAGATATGACTTAGAATAATTACAACGATTCATAATTACGTTAATTAATAACGAATCATAATTACAACGATTTTATACTTCATATACAATTCATATACGTAGATTAACTTGGAATCATAATATTTAATGATAATTAAGAATAATTTTACCGTGTATATTTACATTATAAATTTAATAAATGAAAGAAATTGAATACATACTGATTAAAAAATAATAAAAAAAATTATTCATTGCTGTAAATTATTTTTAAAAAATATAAGTTTGTACTAATTTTTTATTGATATATAATGATTCAGAAAGGAATATCTAATATAAATAGAAATAAATAATCATGTAATTTAAAACTCATTGGTAATAAATTTAAAGAATAATTTAAAATTAATTTTATTTAATATTCATTTAATTATAAAATACTATTTAATTTATATCTTCAGGTAAACCATATTTTTTGGTATTTGGTATTACTTATTAGAAAAATATTTATTATGAATTATCGTGAAAAAACTTAAAATGAAATAAATTGTTTTACTGTAATAAAATTTACAAATAAATTCAATTTATTTATTGTATTAAATTATTCTTTAATTTTAAAACTAAGAATAACACGAATAAGTATATTATCATCAATTAGAATAAAATTTTTTTTTAATTTTATATTAGGATAAATTTTTAATGATATATATATATAAATAATTTTCATTAGAATTTTATATCAGCTTTAATATTTAAAAATTATAATTCCTGATTATATAATTAAATTGTATTTGGTATAAAAATATGAAGGTTGATGGATGACTTGAATATGTTGAAAATTGTACAATCATATAATTGGAAGTCCTTTCTATTCATAAGTAGAATAATTAAAAACTGTTTGGTTTAATATTCCTTATATACATAATAGTATAGCTATAATGTAATATATAATAAAAAAGTAAATTAAAATTGGTTAATTTTTTATATTTATATGATATACAGAATACTGAAACAAAATTTCACTACTTTAGAAGTAAGAATATAAATATAAGCTAATATGTTCATTAAAATACTTCATTAAAATAAAAATAAGAAAAAATACTTGTAAAAGAATTCAAGAATATATAATCAGCTTTATGTATTAAAAACTCATCAAATCTTATAATACAAATTAAATATTAATAAAATCTATGAAATTAATCTTATTGATTAACTATATCTAATCAAAATTTAAAAAGCTATGCCAAGTCAATACTTTTATAAATTTTGTAAGGAACGAATTTAATTTTAAACGTAATGAATAATTGTATCTTAGAATCATTTCAGTGTTTGCTCATATTTATTTCTTCATTATTGCTTTAATGATAATTAATATAAAATACAATTTTCTTGTTTCACATATTTCTGTAATGAGGAGTATAGCGTATATTTATTTTAATCGAATATTTGTTATGTTAGTTAATATTTCATTTCCCTAATTAAAGTCTAATATTTAAACATCAAATAACATTTTTTTAGTATATAATTAATTTATTTTTTCTCATTGTTTCATTATAATTATAACAGCATTATCTATATCATGAATTTTATGGAAAGTAAGTGTCAAAACTAAGCTATATACATAATTAATATTTAAATTTAAATTAATATATTTCCTATTGAAAAATTTAACCAATGAGTTATACAAAGATTTTAATACCTTCAACGAACTGTGGTTTCTTTATAAAAAATTATTGTTATTTTTATTAAAAATATTATTTTTTCATAAATACTAGAGTAATTCAATTATAATTATATACGCTGAAATAATTTAAAGTGTCAATTATATTCATTTTAAGTTAATATTTGCTACATATCAAAATTGTTTTCTCTTTCAGGCATAATATTTGTCTCTAATATGAAGTCGAAATCAGTTGAACTATATATAAGGGTATTAATGAATACTTGATTAATGTGTAAATTCAACTTTTAGGCAACGATAAGGCACCGAAGGTACTGCATGCTGTGTGAACGCTGGTTCCCTTCAACACTTCGTCATCGACGTCATTTAGCGGGATATCAGCACCGACATACGGAATTGACGCAACGTCGAGCGATACACATACTATTTCTCATCTTTACTGGGAAACTCTGTCCGAAGCTTCTACCTCCAAATGTAGTAAAAACCGATTGTGTCCCAGGAGAACTTACACCATTACAAATAGCTGTACAGGTGAGTAATTGCAAATATTAATGAATCATTATTTTAATAAATTACTGAAAATCGGAACTATTAGCAAGATACGTTTTCTATTTGATTTTTAAAATTGTTCTTAAAATAATGATATTTAGTGTAAGAGAACTTGACAGCAAATTTTAACTTAGTTTTTTTTCTGATTCATCATTCTTTGCAACTATTTATATTTTCTTTTGTTGTTAAGGCAGAGATATATTAGTAAACATACACGTATATAATTTGAATTATGTCAATCAAAAGTTTGAAAAACTTTATGAATAAAAACATAATCTGTAGTAAAGTAAATTATTAATAAAATTTAGATTTAACATATAATATGAATACAAAATATTAAAAATTAAAAATTATTATGTTTTTATAGATTTCGTATTAAACCAATTTGTATTACTTCACTATTAACTTTTTAAAAATTTTATTTTATCGTAGTACTTTGTATATATGCAAAATATTAAATTTAAAATGTATGTGTTTCCTTAAATTAGTACTCATGGAAATCTTTAAATATTAAAATTTATTTTATAACCTTTTATCTGATGCACAACGCATGTATATAATAATTTAAGTCGTCGTGTATTGTTTTGTTTTTCAGGATTTTGCTACAGTTTTCGATGAAATGCAACAAATCTCTGACAAGCAGGAAAATGAGAATAAAAAGTAAAAAAAAAAATTGAAAAATTAAAATTATTACATTCTAGTTTCATGAAAGTATTTGCAGTGGATTTTTGGACGTATAAGAATATTATAAAAAAAAAAGTTAAAACTGGTTCAAGATGCAATTCTGGACAAGGTTTAATCAACATTTATCCATAAGTCATGCATCTTATATCTTTTTAACCAAAGACATTTTAAAATCAGAAGAGGTTATATTATATACATACATACACACAATATATATTTATAAATATATACTTTAGATTTATTTTACGTGCGCTTATGAAAAATAAATAGGGCGCCTTTGACTTGTACAAAAACTCCGTTGTATTTCGAATGAACGATTTGTAAATTTGAATGAATGGATCGTTCATTATAAAGACGGAACGATGTAAAAGGGTGAAAAATAAATTTTTATTTATATCTTGAAAGAGACTTATACATATTATACATAAAACGAAAAAGCCGCAGCATATATGTTTATTGTATTCAATTGTTACACAGACTATCGCGATATGTAAATACAAATACATAAATCGTACGTTGTAAACACATAGATGTATTTGTAAAGATAAAAAATTAAGAGATATATTCCTTTCATAAAGAAGAAAGTATAAAACCGATATCAAATGTGAAACAATAAAGAGCAGCAAAAATGAAGAAGCCTGCAACGATCAAAGCATTTTTTTCGAACAATATAAGTCTCAAGTTCCAGAATTTTATTCGATGTTATTAAAAAGAGATATGGAAATTAAAAAAAGCAGTGCCTTATCGTGCTTTAGTCAAGTATTCAAAGAAAAAGAAAACATTTATCTTTGAATTTATCTCGTAATTTGTTGAAATATTTATTATTAAACTATGATGTGCATTTTAATAGAAAATTCCGTAACTTATGACGAAATATTTTACGATGAATATACATTAACAAATATTTCTAACATTTGCATTGAAAAATCTAAATTTGACCTCTTTTTTCTGTATCTTTTTATTCAAGTTTTGATGAGAAAAAGTTTGATAAATATAAACACCGATACACGTATTTACCGCACGAGTGCCTTAAAGTACATCTAACAGTATTCAGTTGACCGAGTTATGCATATTTATAAATATAAAGATAAAGGAATATAAAATATCATTTGAGCGTACAGTGTTTATATATATTAATGAGTGATAAAAAGTCAAAAATATGCACTTAAATTGTATTAGTTTATTGTTAAAATTTCATGCATACCTCTGTGAATAATCAAAAATATAAAATCATAAATAAATAAAAGAATGGTACATTATGATTGAAAGAGATAAATTATGTATAGTATATATAAAAATGCACGTAATTGCAATGCAAGTTTTCTTTGTAATACAATAACTCATATTCTCTAAGTCCTCAAGACAGAACATACTATACGAAATTGATAAACATTGATGTGTGTTTTATGTGCCTAATCTTTGAAAAGTTTTAATGTATAAACATATATATATATATATTTTTTTTTTAAGAAAATATTCTTATAAATATTGTACATCAAGTATAAAAGCGACAATGCATCAAAACGATAAAGTGAAAAAGTGAAAAATATTATAGAACCATGTTAAAGTGTTATTATGTAAATTTGTTTAATTACTCATGTGGGAATCACATGAGTGATATTAATTATACTTTATATTTGTGCGATTATGTAAGGCACATTCGCAAAAAGAAATAGAATTTTTAAAAATGATGTGTTAAAATATACAAAAACGAAGACTTCTACACAAAGAAGTTATATCTTTAATTTAAGAGCAAAAACCACCTTGACTTCCAATATCATAAGATATCATTATTTAAAATATCTCGCATTTGTTCTCATTTGCTTTCTCTTTTTCTTCTAATTATATAAAAAATAAATAATTCGTATGAATATATATTATATATTACAACAAATATAAAAATGAATGATTTTGTGATTGAATAGTACATGGTTGTTTTGTGTGATAACATGAAACGAATGAATAGTGACAATGAATAGTACACAAACTAACGATTTTAACTGGTGCAGCAAACATATGATATATAACGTTGATTAAACTATCTTAGATATTTATTGTTAATATTAAAATGTCTTATATTAATAACCTTAATATTTTTAATTTTGTATGAACGAAGAATTTCCAATTTTTTTAATGTAGCACAGCTCGTTATGACTCCAGTAATGAGTTTTAACACGTCTCTGTTTTATCGTTACAGATTGATTTTCATTTATTATGAATCATCATTATTTCTTAAAATAAATACAATATGAAATATTATTTTCAAATATACATACTTTTCATATAAAGGATTATCTCAAGTATTAAAAAAAATATTTTCAATGACAAACACTTTTTAATAAATATAGAAATTCATTCTATATTAATATCAATTACATTAATATAATTAAAATTTATTTAAAAGGAAAACTAAACATTTATATTGATACAATTAAAAATTTTAAATATTTAATAACGGAATTACAATTTTAATGTTTTCATTATTTAAATTTCTTTTTTTATTGATCCAAAGTAATAAAAGCCCAAGTTTTCTTATTTTATTCTCTAAGTTATAAAATCTTTTATTAAGGTTTTTAGTTTATTGTACAATTTGCTATATTATAATCAAATATCAGATTTATATAAGAAATTGTATTTTATTAAACTAGGTATATTAAACGTAATCGTTTAATATTAAAATATATATTAAAGTTTCTATTAACTAAGAATAATGTTGCAAGAATTGAAATTTTTAATGAAATTTTGTACAAAATAATTTTGATAAATTAAAAAATTTACTTTCAAATAAAAGTTTTTCTGTGAAATTATATTTCAAAATAAATTTGAAATTGAGTACCATTTAATGAATTACTGCATTTAAAATTGTTATTTTTACTTTTACTCAACTGTTATTGTACGTTTATGCAAAGTATTCATATCTTAATCCTAATAATACTATTAAACCAGTATTTGGATATTAATAACATAATGTATCAACATTTCATAAGTGCTTGATAAAAAATATGGGGACCATAAATTGTACTATTCATTGACACTAATTCAATCAATATGAAAAATTAGAGCTGTGAATTTCGAGTACATATAAAATACTATATCAAGAAAAGTAAAATTAAAATAGAACCTGTTAGAAAAGGTGGGAACAATAGGTTTATACTGTTTTCCTTTTTAGTTAAAACGAAAGAAATCTACGTGTTACCTAAACTTTGTTAAGTTTTTTTGTTATTAAATATTACATTAGTTCGTAATTTAGATTAAATACAAAATATGCCAAATCATTATATTTATATTAAAATTATCTTTATCAAATTTGAAAGACTTTGAGTTATGAAATTTATAGCAGTGTTCAATAATTTTATCGGTGGTTAAAAATGTATATAAACCAGACTATAAAACTAAATAAGTGCAATACAATGACACTGCTTATAAGAAATACAATTATATTGAAATGTACATATAAATTTTTTTTCCAACTAAGCTATTATTAAAAATAAAATTGAAAAAATATAAAGGATAGTAATAATAGGAATTAACAACCAAGGATTTTTATGAAAACAAGATAAAAATTTTAGTTTTATTTTTAAATTAAAAAAATGTAATACAGTTAAATTAATATTTGAGTTTTGTAAATAATTCAAAATATATTTTAACTGTACAAATGTTTTCATACTTAATAAATTAATGATGCGTTTTTTAAATAATTATAAATTTTCTTAAGATATACTATTCTGATTTCAGATACTTATTAAGTGCTTCGTAACAAGCTATTTCTATTATAATTTATAAATTTTATTTTTGTCATAATTTAATTTTTTGAATAATTTTTTCCGTTACATATATTTTGTTTATATTACCTATGTGAGATAAAAGATATTGTAAATGCGAATTATATAAGGTTTACGAAAAGTCTAATGTAATTCAACATATCGCTCATATATATACACGCTGATACAAAGTTCACATCTTGCTCTAAGTGATATATAAGTAAAAAGTCGAAATAATTGTTGATTTTTATCATTTTCTTTAATAGTACCCGAAAAGTCATTCATCAAACTGTGATTTGCTCTTTGCCAAATGCTGCGTAGAAGCAATAAGTGAGCGATATGTCGAAACGTTTATATTATTTCAATTATTTTGTTTTTGTTTATTTAAAAATATGGAAATTTAAATTACATTTACATAAGCTATTAGAGATATTTATCATATAACATGGATTATGGCTAAAACTGCTAATGGGAAAAGTATATTTTTATATACTTATTTGAACTACATACAGTTATCAAATATTTTTTTTAGTATCAAAATAAAAATATTTGGATTTAAAAAACTGTTTTAGCCGTCAGTCCTTTGTTGTTCATTAAAAATAAGTATTTTAAAATTTTAAATTAAATTTTAATTAAAATATTTTATTTGTTTAGTGGAAATATAAAATGTATATTACAAAGAAAGTTTTTAATAAAATCTCGTGTATTCAAATATTATATCTTATAATCAAAATATCTTCACAAAATAAATAATATTATAAATCAAAGTATAAATGAATTGCTATTGAAATATATAATGATAAATACTGTAGTTTTAAATATTTTGATTTATATTAAACTTTCTAAGTATTGGTTTTATTTTCTTTAATTTAACTGTACATACTTTGTACATATAAAATGTTCGGTTGTTGTATGAAAATGTTTCCACTGATTTTAAATGTTTTAACTCATTTTTACATTCCCATTTTATATCACTTTAGTTAATACACGTAATTAATTATATTTTATATTATATTTATGCGCAGAATTTTTAAATTATAAGAATTATTTTTGTAAAGATAATTGTATTGCGCAAATATAGTCGAAAAACTTAGTACACTGTAAATTTTGCGCATCACTTTTGGTAGTCTATTTTAATTATTAGCGTTTATTTAGATAATACCATACTTTTTTCATTTTTGGGCTATGTAATATTGTGTCACTAGTTTTTAAAAATAGTTCAGTTTTTTCATGCACATGCGGAAAGATAAACGTACTTCAAATATTCACGTTAATTCTATGCTTTTTTCTATACAAAACGTGTGATTAATTTCATTATTTAATTTTTTTCCTACGATGATGTCTATTGAAAAATGCGTTTTGTGCGTGTGATGAAAAAGACTTGTATTTGTTAATATCGACTTGTCGCACCATTAAACAAATTTAAAATAAAAATATTGAAAAACATTTACTTTATTATATATTTATTATTTTAAGCATCACTTATATGAATTATTTTTTGCAATGTTTTACAATGATAATATAATTATACATCATTATTTTATTTTTCAAGTATATTAAAATGTATAGGTATTCAGCAATTTTTTATTTTAAAACTTGTTCAAGATTTCGGTGGTTTCTCGACTGTCGGTACTACTTCTTTGTTTGTAAATTTTTTTAAAAATATTCAATATGTTTATTATTGTCAAATAAGTCCCAAGAGTCTACGAATATAATCAGAAAGTACATTCAGTAGTTACTTCTCTCATTTATGACCTCTTTTTACAACCGTGTTTCCTCTGACTGCGCCTCGAAACTTCGGCAATGATCAATGTGATCGCGCGTTTTGCAATACGAGCCTAGTAAAAACAACGGGTAAAAGCTTCTAGGTATAATCGCATAGTTGCGAAACTTCGTGAGATTTTCATACCGAGCCGATTCATATTTCAAACATCATGAAAAATTAAGCTTTAAAACGTCGATGCAAGCCGCGGCTTGATGTCATGAAGCGCATACACCACCACACAAAAAGTATTTGACATGTACTTCAATGACAACAGAAAATTAGTTTTCTTCTAATGACTAAAACTTCCCACTCTCAAAGAAATCTAAATGAGCTTCCCTACTCAAGGAGCCGGGTGAAGACATAAAAAATAAAGAGCACGCGGGCTGCGGATCAGAGTTCTCTCGGCTTTTAAGGCTTATCTTAAAGTAAAATACAGTGGTCTTAAGAAGACATTATCATATTTTAGTGATCAGCAACATTATAAAGAAGTTTCGACCCGACGCTGGTAACCAGTCGCTACAATTACAGTTTACTTTCCTGTTGGCTCCTTGTACTCCGTACTGGCACGGCCACCCGGAGTACATCGATAGAGTGCGCAAACAAGGCTCCAGGGTCTACCATCGAGCAAAAGTAACAAGCAACAGAAGGCGGCTAGCCACTGGTATTTATAATATTAACCACAGCTTAGTGAAATCCGAGGCGACATTCAATTCACGCACTGAACGCTGCGATTAACCAGGCTCACACTATGCGTTCGGCAGGGCTCCGACGTAATTAGTGATATATAAACTCAGTATAAAAACACACATATTGAGGATCGGTATTAAAAACAGTTTACCGAGTATTAACTAGAATCAACAACTTAATTTTATACATATAATACATATATACATATAATACGCATCGAAGCGGCGTGCGGTCGCGCGTCGGAGCGTCAGGTTAGCGCGTGAACCTTGTATCGACGATTCGACTCGTGGCGTTGCTTGATGTATACACTATTAAAAATATGCATCTTTGTTATGAAAAACAACTCATACGATGTTTAGCAACCACGCGTGAATTCTTGAAGGTTTTATCCGTTAATTTTACGACACGCGCCTTGTCGAGCACGTGATGGTCATATTGACTATCGACGATCCTTCGAGTGCAATGCTGGCATAACTCATCTGTTTCAAATCACTGTCAACGCGAAAATATACTTCAAATATTATTAGAAAATTAGTTGACTCTTCGGGGACATTTGGTAATCATAAATATAAAAAGTATTCTAAAAAAATGTCAAAGGAAACAATATTACTTAGTGACTTTGATGATTCTGGTTGATTCTCGAACAATAGTGGATTAAAGTGTTAAATTAAATAATTAAAGTAAGTATGCTTTTACTTAAATATGCTATTATATTATATATGGTTTAGAATTTATAATGTGTTGTATTACTGTCGAGATATCTTCTACTTAGCTCTCGTGGACTCAGGTTTACTTGTTCCGACGACCTATTCATAGGGATTTCACCTGCTGGACTGTATGCATTCCCTGATGTTAAGGAGTGTGGATATAATAGGACTGATGTCGGTGGTAGGATTGATTGAATTGTTAAACACGTGTATGTGCTATTTTTAATTATTTAATAATAAATGTTCTATTGTTGGTGTACAGTGGATGGTATAATTATTGTACGTTGTTGCATGTGTGTGATTATAGAAGTCGCGGATGACCCGCGAGTGATAATTAATAATGACCGTAATGCTTGAATGGAGATTCAATGGTATTCGAAAATCCGCCGTGTAACTTAGCCCCGTTAACACTGAGATGGAATTACAAACCTCGATTGCGTAGCAAGGTTCAATTGTAACTTGACCCTACTTTATTTATCTTACGTACAGCGCGATTAGTCCCAAAAAGGTCCCTGACCTAGAGGCCTATGGGCCGGATGTAGCAATTCGTTGATTAGGCACAGATGTGGAGAAGAGGGAGCTTCCCTCTTTAAATTCTTGCTGACAAGGCCTCAGCAGTTACCTATACCTACGTTCGTACCTCAATTCAACTGTAGGGAGTGCGATTATTTCAACCAATTCACGGTGTTTCTTATACCAATATTCGTTGCCTTGTTGCGGCTTCTGCCAAGATACGCAATTGAAGATTGATCGTTAAGTGAAGATAACTAAAATCACACTGATTCGACGATGTGGCTCACTTTGCAGTCACAGTTCACATCGCGACTTTTCGCCACCTCTTCGAAACTAATTCACTTGATTTTTCCCATTGGTTCCGGGATCGGCAATTTATTACACTGATTGTTATTGGTGCACTGAGTTCGTCTTTCTTTTATTTTACGTACCGATAGGCGGGCCGTTTTCCCTTCCGTGGTCACACCGCGGCCGAATCCGAGGTTTTTTAGTTGTTAAGCTAAAGAGAAAAAATAATGGTATTTATCGGTTTATATACGATAAAATATCAACATATTTTTAGTTGTCTACAATATGCATCGAATTCTAAATATGTATTACATAATTTAATTACATTTAAAGTTTAACCAAATATCGTTAATCAACATGCCATTTTGTTTCTTTGACCAATACCTGCGAACAAATAAATTCACTTTATGGCTATTTTTCGAGATTCCGTTTGACATCAGAGCTATCTCCTTTATTATTTTCATAATTCGAGGTGTTTATCTAGTGCATGTGTATTATGGCCAACAAAACTTGTAAAGAGTAATTCACTTGAATGTCATTGTAAACAGTTTGTCAACTATGTACTTTACCTCCCCTTCTTCTAATTCCTACCTTGATAATTGAAACATTTCGTACTTATACCCACCAATCAAAATCATTGGAAAATTTCTAACTAACTTTACCTTTTCTTAAGGAAAAACGAAGAAGTGACCGGCTACATAAATACGAACGCTCGGACAATACGACAGTTACTTCTGACATTATTAATCTAATTATTATACTTGTTTGTTTTATAAGTATATAATATTAAACAAGGAAGGCTGCAGTTTATACTATAATTCTCTTAAAGTAAGTACAAAAGAACATTAATCGTATTGCATATTACGCTCGTTTAGTAGTGGACAGTTGAATAATATATTCTGCGTGAATTTAGATATAATTATTTACAATCTCCGCTTACTTAGTAAGGCACAATTACTGAAAACATATATCTCACAAAGAATTTCTTCCCATCAAGCAGTGGGCAGTTTAACAACTAACATATAGATTTATTATAGACTTATTAACAATCCCATTCACTAAGAAGCAGGAAGATAGAAGATATATAATTATTTATATTTTTGCTTAATTAAAAGCACAACTTATTCACTGCAGTCACTCCCACTGAATTTATACAAAGCTTTAATTAATTGCTATTTTATCAGAGGTAACTCAACTACTTATAACTACACTCTTAATAATATCCTACACCTATTACAATTGTTCATTAAATAAGTATCTATAATTCTTATTAATTCATAAATAAACAACTA
>JAPYYT010001505.1:0-26310 GCA_030522565.1 Ceratosolen corneri | reverse complement strand
TTGAAATTACATCAAATATAGTTCGAAGACTTTTCTTGGAACCTACTTATATCCCCTTCATTCCACTATCTGCCTCTCCTCACTAACACCGAGGAGAAATTTTAAATACGGGTTTAAATCCCAAACATAATATTACATAATTTATATATTTATATATTATATACTTAAAAATACAAACATAGTATTACATAATTTAATTAAATTTAAAGTTTAACCACATATTGTTAATCAACATGCCATTTTATTTCTTTGACCAATGCCTGCGAACAAATGAATTCACTTCATGGCTATATTTAAATATGGTCAATAGCTTACTACAAATGTTCAATAATGGGTGATAAAGTATTTTAGTGTTGTTGTAATTAAGTACTTTTAGTTGATGTTTTAGCACATATAATTGACAGTTTGTTTAAAGTTTAATTTTACGCAAGCTTTTTGAAATATTTTATCAATAGATCTCGATAGACATGAAGTCATCGAGTTTATCAAAGAAAAAAATTTTGAATATTGACATATTCTTAGGTAAAAAACAAATATTTTAGTACAGAAAGTGTAAGAATGGCACCCCCGCCAGTAGTTACGGGAATATCTCCAAAGGAGGGACCACCTGGTACTCGAATAACGATTCGTGGTGAATTTCTTGGCACCAAAGCTCAAGATATTATAGGTTAGGTATAGTTATTTATTATCTTTCTACCAATATTTCGTACTCCATGTTATTTGAAAATATACTTTTACCTAAACTTTTATTCCAAATTTTGAACTATTAATATATAAAATGATTCGTGCTTACACATTCATTTATTTCTTTCATTTTTAATTTTTCTAGTTTCTTGAATAAAAATGTTTGTAAACTTTGATTACATATAGTATTTAACTGATGTAATAAGCTTTAATTTATATATATAGTTAAACTTGATACCTACTTTAATTGTTGTTCTAATTATTATAAATATTTTATATAATTAATTTGAAAATATTACAGAACTTTGTGTATTAAATTAATATCAATAATTTAGTTAAATAAGATGCAAATAAAATTTACATTTCAGGCCTTAAAATATGTGGATGCGATTGTACATTGTTAGCTGAGTGGAAATCACCTAACAAAGTAATTGCTAGATCTGGATCGTGTAAAGGCAGAGGTGATATAATCGTGACAACTCTTAGTGGTGGTCAAGGTACTTCTACAGTTCAATTTAGAGGCTATTATGAAACGATTGGTCCTATGAAAGAATCTGCTGTATGGGTAGAAGAAGCACCAGTACAAAGTTTTACTTGGGGTAGAAGGGCATTATCTCCAATTAATTATCAACAAGAAGATCCTTTAGGTCTTAGTGTAGAAGGCAATGTGTAAGTCATTTATTAAGAATGAATTATTTAAACTTTTCTTTATCAATTACCTAAATTATTTTTATTTTATTTTATAAAATTAATATCTTTATAATTTAAAATAACTGTAATTCTTAAATAAGTATTACATGGATATGTAAATATATGAGTTAGCAAATATTAATCCCGGAACTTTTTTACTCTTTTTATGCAGTTCTATAAAATTAATTTAAGGGAACTTAATTTAGTATTATATTTAAAGAATATCATATAATATCTTAATAAATATATTTAAATAAGTGTCTAAAATTGCATAAACGATGTTAGTATAAGAAGATAACTTTGCAAACATTTGTATACATCATAATGTAGAGCTGTTTTATAAATCCTATATATATATACGTAATCAAAATAAACACATTGTTTTGATTTAATTATATAGTTATTACTTTTATAACTTGGGTCTTTGGTCATAAATTAAGTATTTTAACTATGTATTACTTATTACATTTAGTACAAGATTGAATTTGTTATATTATTCATAAAGTATAAGATTAAGTGTAACGTAGATTACAGAAATTTTTTTTTCAAATAATTATATTAACTTTTATAGAGATCACATATTATTTGCACAATTTTTACATTAATCATGTTAGTTATATATTAACTCATGAATTATCTTAGTTAAAAGACTTAGAAAACCGAATCTATTAATTCTAAAGTAGTTTTTTGCTATATTCTTCATATTTGGATCTATTCAATATTGAAGTAATGATGTATCCAATGTAATGTTCCTTTAATAATTGTTTTATGTAAAGTTGTGTATTTCTAATTATCTCTAGTATTAAAATTAGTTCTAAGTTCTCATATTTTACATCATCTTGTATACTGTATAAATATTGTATTTCATTGGAATGTACTACCATTAGAAGTTTGATACTTTAAATTTAGCCAAAAGTAGATCCATGTTTTTTCAAATCAGATTTTAACTACTATAACTCCAATAACAAAACAAGTAATTTTATTAATTTAATTAATTAAAATATATATAAATTTCGCATAAATACTTATGAGTATTTTATTTAATTTTTAATTATTTAAATTATAATTTAAACTAATAAATGGATAGTTATATTAAATTAGAACTAAATGAAAATAACATTTTAATTTATTTCACAAGGAAAAAATTTCCAGAGGATGAACTATTTGAGCTCTATGGAGTTGCTAGTGGTGAATTAACTAGTGAAAAATTTCATCCAGGTATGTTTCTACTGCAACATCATCATGCCACTTCTTTAGATGATCTTAAGGCAGGCTTAGCATATCTTCGACGTAAAGTAAATTCTCAAAAAGAAAGTCAACTTTCATTTTTGAAGGTATTTTTTAAATTTTATTTTAGTATTTTTTCTTAAATTTAAAATGAATACCGAATTATGTATTTATGAATAAATATTTATATATTTAAATTTATAAGTTTTAATTATTTATTATTCTTTCTTTTCTAAAATTTTGAATTATTATTTAAAGGCAAATGTTGGATCAGTAATGGAGCAACTTGATACAATTCTGCTTTTAAAAGATCAATTTGAAAATGATGTGAAAAATTATGGGACAAATCCTATGGAAAAACTTGAAAATGCAATAAAAGAATCTATGGTAGAAGCTAATAAATTATTTGACGGCATTTTAATTAAAAGAGATAGAGCAGATGCAACTCGTAATGCATTATTAGTAATGCAAAGATATAAATTTTTATTTTGTATGCCTATTAATGTAGAAAGAAACATAAAGAGTGGAAATTATGATCTTGTAATTAACGACTATGCCAGAGTAAAAAATTTATTCAAAAATACTGAAGTAGAAATATTTAAGAAGATTTTACGAGAAATTGAATATAGAATAGAAACTCTAAGGGAGGTTTTAAGAAAAAAATTAGAAGAAGTACCATTCACTTTAGAAGATCAAAAAATGATTATCAGAAATCTTATTAATCTTGAGGCTGATGGTGATCCAGCATGGGATGGAATAGGTAAATTATAATAAATAAAACTCTTGATTAATAATTTGTTTAAATATGCAATGATTAATGTAAAATAATTTGTTAAAATTTTAGGTAAATATTGCATATTTTAAAAACTTGTAAAACATGCATAAAATTCAAGAATATATTTTTTATATTTATATCTGAAATTATTGTATGTTTTTGCAAAAATTTATATATTTATTTTAAATTTCTTTATTTGAAAAAAAATATAATTAGTTTTTAAATATAACAAATTTGTATCATTTAAATTTTAAATATTTATAATCAATTATAGTTTCCTATGCTAATTACTTAGAAAAAAGCATAAAAGTTTGTACCATAGAATATCTTGAACCTGAAAATAGAGAGGATGATTTAAAAGTAGGTTTAGCTATAAAATCAAGTGTATCAACCCTAACGTCTGTAAAACAATTTAAATTAACAAAAAATGAAGAAAATAATACTCCAATTAGAGTTCAGTGTATTGAATCTTTATGTGACATTGTTATGGAACAATTGCCAGATCTTTGGAGATTAGGTCAAAGTTATTTTACAGGACAATTACATGTTACTGTAGATGCAGAAAAACAAAAACCATTTAAAGTGAGTTCATATTTTTATACACTTAAAAAATAAAACATAAATATTGTTTTCAAAATTAAGTACTTTAAAAAAATCTAAGTTTATTCTTTTGAAATGGTTTCACAGAATTTAGTACTTTCAAGTATTCAAAATGCTGTAAATGCTATGAAAGTTTCTTGTGACTCTAGCTTGGAGGCTCCATGGTTTTTACATAGTCTTAAATGTATTAGACATATATATGCTTCACTTATTCATTTAGACTTACCTAGTGATGCATTAGATATTTTTGGAAAATTTATTTTTGATTTAAGGTAATGTATCTAATTTGAATAATTGTGTGAAAGATATGTTTATTGTTTTTATCATTGTTTTTCAGATTACAATGTTTAGTAGGCCTTTTTAAACAGACTGCGGATAATATAATATTATTAAAAAATAAAGAAACATGGGAAATTGAATATTTAGATGGAGATGGAGGAATTACTAAAATGGTATTAAAAACATTGTTTATTTTACACTTTTTAGCTATTTCTAAATATTTAAAAATTTATTTTTATTATGAAAATTAATTTTTAGTATATAAGATTAAAAATTCTAAATTAGTAGTGTAGTAATAATTCTATAGTTTTTAAGTCTTAATTAAAACATTCGAATTATTGTTTATTATAAAATTTAGCCATCATATTTTGAAGAAATGGTTATGGAAGTGTCCAAACTGGCTTGCAAAACTGCAATTGTCTGTGGACCAAGGGAGGCACCTCTATTAGCAAATCTAAATCATCAAACACTTTATTACAATGAAATTAAAGCAATTTTTTCCGCATTCGCACGCTGCTTACAGCAGTTAGCTTTTAACTGCAATGAGGATATAATTGACGACCAATTCACGATGGTTTTGCAACATACAAGTATATCCACCACTTATAGAAATAGAGACAGCAAACTACATGGGATGGCAAGTCAAAATTCTATAAAATTGGTTATCCGAGTATTTGCATATATATTTAATTAATTTCTAAAATTGATTGAACTGAATAATTTAATACTATTATATTTTGAAATTAAAGTTATTTGATTAAGTGATAATGAAGGTAACAATAGCAAAAATTTGTTAATTTGTTTGATAGACATGGGAACAACGTCTATTAATTTCTTTAAGTAACGTAAGATATACTCTTAAAGTGTTACTGCCACGAATCGAAGACAATCTTAAATTTCAAGGGTATCCAGACCTATCGACTGCTGTCGGTTATAATTCTGATTGGACACAATTGAAAACTTTGGATACCGCAGTATTAGATGCTTATTTAGAGCGTCGTTGTGATCCTCTAGTTGGAACAATAGAGCCCAATGTGTACATTGGAAATCTAGATTGGAATTCGAATTTTGAAATTGTTCATGTTAAACCATATGTTCAAGAAATTTTAGCTAATATTATAGCTGTTCATGCGGAAGTAAGAATTGCAATGAAAATGAAAGCTTTTTAAAATAATAAAATATGAATCTTTTCTATATATTAAAAATCTAAATAAATAGTCTTATTAGCATTCATTAAATAAATTTCATAATAATCTTTTAATTTATTTTCAAATTTTCTTTCTTATATAGATAGCTGAAATTCTAAAAATAAATTCTAATAGTTAATGTATTAATGATAAAAATTATATAAATTATTACATCATTTTTAGGTTCGACGCGTGTCGCCATGTTTGCTTCAACGAATACTTTCACATATTGTTGAAAGTGTTACTGAAGAATTAGCACGCTTAATGCTTTGTATTAGCTGTCAATTTAGTCCCTCTGGTATTATACAAGCTAGAACGGATATTTTACTATTGAAAAAGGCATTAGAAGATTATTGCACACCACAAGCAGAGTAATTAACAATTAATCAACTTATATATTGTACATTACATCTACAATAAAATTAAAATTTTTAACATTACCATTTTTAAATAAAAATATTTTATATTAATTTTGATCACACATGTTACCTATAATTAGTTACATCGATTTATTGTTAGATATATTATTTACAAATTAATTTAAAAAGAAATTTTTAAAAATTAAATAATCTTTCTGAAAATTGATTCCAAACTAAGAATATTTTCACAGACATTATAATCTAAATAATGTTTGATTTAGACATTATGTAAAATAGTATTTTTATAAAATTAAATAATTAAGGAATTATTAAATATTTTTAACTGAAAAACCTTTATTTATAAATATATTATAAAGATAATCAAATTTCTATATAAGATATTTTATTGTTTCAGAAACTATTTGGATGAAGCTTTGAAAGCTATTCCACAACCAGTTACTAAAGAAGATGCACAAAAAATTGAAATAATCTTAACTAAAGTTACAACATTGATGCAATTGCAATTATCTTGTCTAATGAATAATATAGACAATATTAATAGAACATTAACAGAAATATAGTTTATAAATGTAAATTATAGTTTATAAAGCTTATATAATTTTTTTGTAATCATTTTTATTTTGTAAGATTACTAAGGAACCACAATATATTCTAGTTATTTAGAGTTTTTATATAAATTATAAATTCATATTAGATTATTAAAGAAAAATTATTCGACAATCTGCAGTAAGCTTAATTAAGCTATTAATCTGTTCCATTTCTTTAAAAAATACGTACATATATCACATGCTTGCAAACTTACATTATTTTATATTTTTGTCTATGCGTGTGTGCGCGCATGTGCGGATCTGTATATATATTTATATGTATATTAATTTTATTATAATAAACTTTTACTTTTCTATATAATTCATTGATAACATTTATTATCAACAATGACTTTAATTTATAAGGTGTCTGACTTTTTTATTAATTTTTATTGTTCCTGTGTAGCCATTTAATGTAACAGTCTCACCTAAAATAGAAAAAATTATAATATATTTATCCATATATATATAATTTTTATTTAAAAATGTTTTTTATTTTGAAATATATTTTTAATAAAAGAAACATGATTTATTATTTTTATTAAAAACTAAATTACTATTGGCTTATAGAATAATTATATTATTAGAATAATGTGAATTAATTTTTTAAAATATTTTTTAACCAAAATAATTCACAAATATTACAAAAGTTTTGCAATATTTGATTTCATCTGATTTTTTTGTAAACAATATTTAAGGTTTAAGTTGATATTTGTATTTGTATATACAATTATATACTTAATAAAGTTAATATGCAAATTTAAATATCAAATTATATTGATCAGTAAAGTATAAAGTATCTTATTATTTATATTTACCTGTTTTAAATTTTCCAGTTGCATTTTCTACACTGACAATGCAAGGAAGCCCGTATTCTCTTGCGACAACTGCTCCGTGACTAATAAGCCCGCCAAGTTCAGTCACTACACCGCCCAATAGCGGAAAATACGGACTCCAACCAATATCCGTCGCATTAGTTATCAAAATATCGCCAGGCTCAATTTCCGCGGCCTCTTCTAAAGTTAATGCAACACAGGCGCGTCCAGTAGCTATACCATTACATACCGACGTACCTTGAATGCAAATACCATCTTCTATCGTAGATATTTTGATTTCCTACAAAATAAAATAAACGTTTTATAAGCTTATATAATTTATTAAACGAATAGTATTTAAGAAGAAAAGATAATATGTTATTAGTTCATGAAACCAGTAGGTAATGTCAGCTAGTTTACTTTAAGATCGACTTAAGTAACAATTACTAATAAAATACATAACTATTTGAAATATATAATTAAATAAAAAATTTACCTCTAAAGGTTTCAGCATCCCGTAATTAACTTCATTATATTTATATCCTTGCAGTTGCAATCGTATTTTTACTCGGCGCACAGCTTTACGCAGTAAACCTGGATTCGGTTTATTGACTAGTTCACCTAACTCTTTGTGCGTTAAAAAAAAGACAAGAGTTTGGTCCGGAAGACGACCTTCCTTCTTCAGAAGAACCGCCAGTCTACGATATGCGAGCCGTAAGTTATGCACCATCTCGATGATCAGAGCTTTGGTCTTCTCACGCTGAGAAACTGCTTTTCTCATCGCTGGCAGTAGTAATCGCAAAATCCAACGTGTTAAACGCTTTTGAGGAGTTTTAAGGTATGCCACCGTTTCACGAAAAGTCAAACTCTTATCAATATGATCCTCTTCCACCGAGTCCACCATCAGCTGCTCTCAGGGTAAATATAAGGTGTTGATGTAGACATAACATCATTTTTGTTTAAGTGATATTTATAGTTATTAAAAATTACGATGGACAAATACATTCAATAATAACATAAATTCATTATAATAATTAACAAAGTGACCATTATGAACATGATTTTAATGTTTATGTAAAAGTAAAAATTAGTTAGTGACTCTGTTAAAAGTTTAATTGGTTCTTATAAAATAGTCTTCTGTGCTTTCGTATACTTTTGAATAACTGTAATTATTATTGTATTCGTTACATTTCATTGCTAGGTATTAAAGTAATTAATAACTTATTAAATAAAAACAAATATAATAGATATTACTATGTATTTGATCCAAGAAATATTATTTAGAAGTATTTTCAATTTATTTCTCTTAAATCTTCATTATATGCTAGTATAATGACTTTTTACGTTATTATTTAGATTATATTGATGCATAAAATTTGATTAAAATTATCAATATTACTAAAATATATTATTCTTCAAAAATTTATATTAAATTCAATCCGCAATTTAATTAAAAAATACTCTTATATAAATAAATTTTTTTAAATATATTTATTTAAAGCCTAAGGTATAACCAAAGTTACAGAATAATTTATGTATTCATTTAAATTATAATACAAAATTGAAAATGCATGGTATTTCTAATTTATAGAAAAAGAAAACTAAAATACTTATTTAATACAAGCAAAAATTACACACTAACTTGTATAGTGGAAAGAAATTTTTCCGGTTTCATGCTCCATGTTTCCGTGATTAACTCAAATTCTTCAATACCTCGGTGACCATGAACATTTATAAATCGTTGTACTTGATCATACGCTTTTGGGCAGTTCAATAGTAACCAATTCATTATCTCTGATACATTGAGATTTTTAAATTCTTTAGTCAATCCACTTTCTCTGATTGTACGTGTTATTTTCTTCAGCGCGATTGGTACTTGGGCACTAATTACAATATTTTGTAAACATATTTTACTTATATATTTGAACCCTAATACATTTACTATCATTATTACTTACTATATATATATATATAGATATGTGCATATACATATACTTACTATATACTATATATATACTTACATTTTTACTCAATACAATTTTAAGCTTTATTACATTAACAAAATAAGTTTGTTAATAACCAACCACTTAAATTTAATCCAATCAATAACATTGATTGGATTATTATATATAATAATAATATGAAATTTTATAATGTTTTATAACAATTTTATAAATGTATATACTTTTAATGTAAATTATTAATTCAAAAAGTATGATTTTATTCTTGATTTATTTATAACAATGTATAAAACATTTTGAATAGAAATATAAGTTGGTAAACTAATTTGAATCATTAGTTTGCTTTCTAATTGTTTAAAAAAAAGTACTTCATGTATAATAACATTTATATTTTAGTAATTTCAATTAATAATAAAATTTAAGAAGATTTTTAAGATTTTAAAACTATAAAATATTTAAAATTTAAAACAATAAAGCTTGTTTAAAGTAAAAATATATATTATTTCTTTGAAACGTTTACGTAAATATGTAAAAGTTTATTTCAGAATAAATGTGATAGTTTACCTAATCACATCAGTACAGGATCTTAAGAGTATGGCAATGTCAGAATAATGTTCCATTGTAAAATCTTCGCTACCTTCCGTTAAGATTGACATGATTAACACCTGATAAAAGATACTGCACTTTGAAGTATGGCTGTGAGATATGGATACTCCATTAAAATCATTGAGCATATTATTTATGGCGCAAAAGATCTCTCGTGTAGTATTAAACTCAGATAAATTCTTAACGATAGGAGCAGCTCTACATTGTTCTACAATCATATTGGCATAAGCGACCTTATCTGAATTCCACCATAGGTCTACCAATATATCAGTCTTTTGTTTAATTAATTTGAACAACTTGAGAACACCATTACGTTTTTTGGCCATTTCATGAATTTCGGGTGTAATGATCGATCGTCCGCAAATGGCTATTTCCATTACTTTTATACTTTGGGAAATCTTCTCCTCAACAAAGCGTAACAGTAACTACGATAATATATTTAATAATATATTTTTGATTTTGAAAATAACTATACATTGTAGTTGGAAGCATTAGTTTAATATAATTACAATTATAGTTTACAATTCGAAGATTCATACACAAAAGCTTATATACAGATCTATATAAATATAATATAATGTTTGAAAATTTGTCAAAAATAAATGTCTAAATTTTATAGAGAAAAAATGTAGTTTCACATAGTAGTAATAAAATTTATTTACTATTAAATAACTTTATTATAGTATTATGCAAATTCACAGAAATGATAATATGGATGTGATTGATGTATTTATACTCTTTAGTATAGCATCATCAACATTTTAAAAGTAACTCGTTAAAACGTCAGAATTTGTATATTATATATATAAATTATATCAAAGAATTTTTCATTAAAAATATATCCATCCTTACATATTCACAATTTAGAAAAATAATGAAAATGTATTTTCAAGAATTGTGTGAATAAGTATTTTTAAAAAGTATATATATTATTTAAAAATATTTCTTCGTACAACTTTTGAAAATAATATAATTATATAAATCATGAAATTAATTTTAAAATATGGATTTCTTGATTATAATTATTTTAGTATATAATTAATTTGTTTAGTTTCGTTAAATTATATAAATATAATTAATCTTGAGTTTAAAGTTTCTTGATTGTTTGTTATTATTGCAAATGTTAATTTTTAATTAATATTTATAGTTTGTAAATTGTTATTTGTTAATGTAAAGTTTAAGTGTTTTGAGATTATAATTAAAAGAAGTATCAATAGATTCTTCTTATACCTATCAATTTAATTTTTCTTCTATAATGCGCCAAGCTTATGAAATAAAAATAATATAGTATAATAATATTTATAATAATTTCTATTTTATAAACTAAATAAATAAAATAAATAAATAAAATGTATTAGAAAATTGTTTTAATTTTATCTTTTAATTGCTATCTTTTCAAAAAATTTGACCAATTTACTGAAAAAACTAGATCCATTTATTAATTTTTCAATAATAAAGGTTTTTATTTAATTATTAATTTTTATTTTTCAAATAAAAAGTGAAAACTTTTGTAAATAACTAGTTATTTATTAATAGAAATATTTTGTATAATTATAAATAACATAAAATTTTTATATTAAAAACATCCATGTTTAATGAAATTATTAAACAAATATTTACGACGTTATGTTAAATAACAGTGGAATATATACACAAGTTTCTTTATATTATATATATTTATCAAATTTTCAACATTTTTTCTGAGTATTTGCATATTAAAATTTTATTTAAGCAATAGTTGTGCATCTTTGTAAAACTTAATAAAAATAGCATTTATAGGAATGCTTAACAATTAAATATAATTTAACCAATTTTTCGTCGCGATATATTATTTTAAAAAAAATATAGATTAGTATATTATGCACCAAAGTCAAATAATAATAACAATCAATACAAATAGATGAAAGTATTTTTAAAAAATTGAGAAATTTTGATAACAAAAAAAAGTTTTCTCTATTGTAATGGTATATGCATTTACATTTTTTTAATTATATAATTACATATAAATCTTTTGAACGATTTAAATAAAAAGATAGAAATCAGTATTGAAATTAAATACTTAGATTTACTTTTTTATTCATTAGATCTTTTTATTATTTATTTAGCGTGTTCAAAAATAAATATAATTATAAAGGTTAAATATTTTTAAAATATTTAAATTTACTTAAATTAAATTTAATATAGACTAAAATTTTTTAATATTAATCTTACATTCATGTAGTTAAGTGTACATCTCATGTTAACAATGAAGAGATGATTTGTGTAAGTATGCAATACAGGTCTTCTAAGAATATTGCTTTCCGTAGATATGTTCAACCCAGATACGATACAGCTTAATGTCAATGGTGTTAGAACCATTGGCAGAACTTCACCGACGTTAGAGAATGTAAGAATATCACTATCACTTGGTACTCCTGAACCTAATTAAGTGTAAAAAGAATGTTATTTATTGCGTAATATAGTTATTTTGAATTTAATACTTATAGAAGAAGTGAATTAATGAGAAAGTCACAATTATTAAATAAATATGGTTTAGTTATATTTTCTTCTATTAAATTTAAGTTTCATATCACTTTTATATTTTTATATTCATAAGTTATAATATATTTTCATTTATATTTTAACTATATAAAAATATAAATTGGTTTTTTTTTAAAATCTATTAGCTTATTGATATTAATAGTATGTTTAAGCAATGGTAATATTACCCAATCAACTAGCTCTAAAAGTAATATAATATAAAAGTAATATTTTTACCCAATTCGTGTGTTAACTCAAAATCCGTCCATGTGTTTAGAGATGTAATAGGACGACACTGCAGTAAATAGAAACTATTTTGAAATAATGCCCACTCAATGTCGCGTGGTGCATTATAAAGTTGATCCAGGGTTAGGGCGATCTCGGCTAATTTTAAGGCCATATCTAAACTAATTGAGAGCTTGAACATTTCTTCAGTTGATACCTTCACGATATCAGTTCCGCAACCATCAATTTTCATACTGATCTTCTGGGATTTTTTACCAATCATTGAGGTATTTATACTTAGCAAATTTCCAGGGCTTCGTTGGACTATGACAGTATCTGGGTCAACCAGAGCAGAAACTACAGTCTGAATTTCATATTATTTAATAATTTACTTCATATTTATAATTTGAAAATGATCAACAGTTTAATTAAATATATTTTAAGGTGTCATTAAAAAAATTTTAATAAATATTTATAATAAATAATTTATGTAACCGTAAAAATTCATAATAAATCGTTTTTTATTGATATTTTGTTAACTAATTTGAAGCAATATTATAAGTATTATATTTTAAAATGAATTTACTGAATAATTGAAATTGTAAATAGTTGCTTATTTATAATGAACATTTTCGTTTGGATACGTACTTCTCCTAGGCCGTAATTAGAGGTGATAAAAATTTCTTTTGGATTTCCTGATAATGGATGCCTGGTGAACATTACTCCGGCAACATCAGCATTTACCATTTGTTGAATGCATACACCCATTGAAGCCTTTATTTCTAATCCATTTTGTCTTCTGGAAATTTATTTAAAAATAGAATAATTTAAAATCTTTTTTAATGCATAAATAATAAAACTAAAATTACTTGACTACAAATGTATGGCACAAAACGTATATTTTTACTAATAGAAAATAGAAACATAAATTTTAAAAATAAAATATCATTAAACATAATTAATTTTTATTTAATTGTAAATTATTAAAATGTTGAATACCTGTATTCAACACTTCTATAACTGTATAAGCTAGCCCAACAACGAGATACATGTTTTAAAACTTCATCATCTCCTTTAATTCCGAGATAAGATGAATTTTGACCAGCAGCAGAAGTATCCTCGTTATCTTCTCCTATTGCACTTGATCGAATAGCGTATATATTTCCTGGGCTATACGATTTTAATTGTTTAAGGCTTATCAGTATTTCTTCTTTGATAATACCAATAATCGGAGTGTTTTCTAATAATGCTACCACTCTATAAAAATGACGGTTTTATATATTATAGAAAATAAATATTTTTGTATATTATATATATTAATGTATATATAGAATTATGAATTAAATTTTGATAAGAAAAAAAAACTTACAATATTATAAATTAAATAAATTATATAAAATTATATAAATTTAACATAATAATTAGAGCAAATTATATTTTTCCATGTTAGTTTTCAAATGGAAAACAAACATGTTGATATATATATTTTTCTTAGAATATTCGTAAATATGAAATGCTTAGAAGTTTACAGATTTTAACTTACTGTTCAGTATATTTTTTCAAATCACCATTATTGTCACCATTACATACTTTTACAAGTAGATCTACAGCTTCTGATATGTTTATGTGGTAGCGGATATGTAATTCCAATGCATGTGTTGTAAGACAAAATCCTTTGGGAATAAAGAACTATAAAAAATATCAAATTTGTTAACATTTTATACTTTTTAAAATAAGTAAAAAATATTTTACAAGTTTACTATAAGAGAGAAATTTTTACTATAATTATTGAGAAATAACTTAAATAAAATAAATTATACACTATTAATATTATTGAAAATATATACTTGTGTAGTTTTAATTGATGAGAGTTCTGCAATCGATGCTCCTTTGCCTCCAACAACACTTTTGTTTTGACATCTAATATCTTCAAAAATGAGAGTGTACACTATAAAAGATTCATTAAATTCTTGTAATCCAAAAAAGTTTTTTACAAATGATAATTTTATAGGGCAGGAACTGGTATATGATTGCCACATTTGAAGTAAACCAACACCTAAAAACTTATAATCCTATGAAATTGCCCAATATAGAAATATAATAATTCACTTCACTATAAGTACCTCAAAGAGATTATTTATTTAATATCCCTACTATAATATTAGTAAAATACTGTCAATAGGATAAATAAATTTTTACTTTGAATAAATAAAAAGATTATAAATATCGAATTTTAAGTTATTGTAGTGGTAATAATTTTTGATAAGTATATATTAATAATATAATTGCCTAATATGAAATATTATAGTAAGATGTTAAAATTTTTACAGTAAATATTAAATAAGACTTTAATTTATTTTTTTGAAGCCTTAATAGAATTCTTAATTTTAAATATTTGTTTAAATATCTTATCTTATTAAAATTATTTAAATATATATAATATTTTAATAAAATCAAGATTAAATCTACTATAAATTTATACAAATAATTTACAATGTTCTAATATGTAAAAAATTAAATTCAATGCACATAATTTTACACTATGGGTTCATTTTTTCTTGAATGAAAAATATGATAAACGTTATAATATTTATATAATTGAATCTATATAGAATTATAATTGTAAAAGAATACCGGACATATTATTTAATTTCATTTTGAAATGATAATATTTATATTGTGAATCCCATGGATATCCACCATACACAATTTTTTTACTTTCCTTGATCAATTTTATTATTACTTCATATTTTCTACTTCCAGCTAAAATAGATATAAAATTTAAATATTTAAAATTATGGTATTTTATTCATATCATAAATTAACAAAATTATGACCTGTAAATTTAAATGTGTATTCGTCGAAGCCATTGTTATAATAATTTAGAAATTGCTTTGTATTAAAATTCAACGAGTTAATGCAATGTAAATCATCTATTGGGTCTTTTAAATGTCCCAGTTGTATACTGAAAAAATAAAATACTTATTGATTATTAAAAAAAAATTATAATCATGTTTTTTTATTTAATTTTAGAAAATCGATTTTGATAGAAATTTTGCTTTTAAATAATAATCAATAATAATATATTAAATTTAAATTATTCATTTTAATCAGGATGATCAAATAAGTTAAAAATTTATGTAAAAAAATTTATTATAAAATTATTTAAATGCTTATTTAAATTTAATAAAAATTAGTATAAACATTCTTTTAAAATCTTAGTTTATTTTTATATTAAAAAATATTCAATTTTTAGTTATTTATACAAAATATTATTTTGCAATAATTAAATTATGAATGATTTACAAATAAGAAATTTAACATAGTTATTATATATTCTTACTTTTTCATCCCCTCGTTCATGCTGCATAAATTTAAATAAAATGAAATTCCTATAGAATCGAGTCCTACAATGGAAATATTTGTTTTAAACTGAGTTGCATCACATTTCCCCCAGTAACATTGTCTTAAACAACGCAAGTAAAATTCAACACTTGATGAATCTTCAAACATTATTTTTCCTATGATTGATCCATACTGATGAATTTCTTGAATATTAATTTCACTGCTGTATTTAAAAAATTTAATCACAAACTAAGATTCATCATAAAAGTTATACATTTCCGAATGATAAAGATATTTTAATTTTTATTTAAATCGAATATATATAGCATTAATAAAATTTATTTAAAACATAATATTTATCAATATAAAATATGTAGTTGCATAATAACTATTTTAGTTTTTTTTAAAAAAATTAAAAGTATACTACATTAATTGTTGCCATTTTGATAATTTCCATGAATTTTGAATGAGTGTTTCTGCTTGTAGTTCAGGACACCAAAATTCTGTACGTGGATATGGTCGAGTACTAGTTATAAAACTATTAGATAAAAAATTATATGATTATGCATTTATAAATTCATTGCTAATCGTAATAATTGTACATAATATGTAACTGTAAGCGGAATTTATAAATAACAGTTATTTTATGCATTAGTAATTTTAACTAACATAGATTATATATTTATAAAAAAATTATAGGATACATTTTAGTAAATTAATCTTTTGTAATTCTTAAAAATATATTTGAATATCATTGTAAATGTTTTTTAATTATTTCATATTTTAAAATTAATAATTTATTGCATTTTATATATTATTACTATATTTGTTCATGCATTTTGTATTCATACAGTAGCTATATTTATAATTTATTAGTTACACTATATTAAATCTAATTAAAATATATTATTAATAATTATTTTGATTTATTAAAAGTATGTTAGTACAATAAAATTAAAAATTAATAAAATAAATAATTTTTATATTAAAAATGAAAGATTTATAACAATTAATGTTTTGGCATTAATGAATCGAACTTACATACAATTAAAACGTATATGTTCCAAATTAATATTTTCATCATAATTAAGATGTGTACAATTTACTTTTCTTAAAAGTCCATTAAAGATAATACGCGTTCGCTTAGTAGATTCTAAAATAGTAATTTTTACGTTTGCTGTCGACCAAGTGAAATTTTTCCTATTATTTATAATAGTATTTGGGTGATCTAAAATATTTCAATATGTTATTATTTGAATTAATTAATCATTAAAATATAAATGCATATTTGAAAAATATAATTAATTAGTATATAATTGTTTTTTTATTAAATTTTAACGCAGTATTTTTTAATTCCAATATATAAAAATAAAAATTAATAAATAATTAAACTATACAAATTTTTAAAATACTTTTAATAGTATATTTTTAAAATAGTTTTTGTGCCTTCTAAGCTCTGTCAAAATATGTTACGTACCTGGTAATTCATATATTGTTCCATCTTGGAATCCTAAGAAGAGTGTCAATTCCGTATATTTATCTTTTCTATGATTGATTTTTATAAATAAAAAATTATTTTTCTGATCTGTACCATAATAATTTACAACATTTGAATCCTATTAAAATAGTTGTATAATATATATAACTTACGTAATAAAAAAATTTTCTTTTAAATATTATGAAAAAATTAAACAAAAATTCATATTTAATTAAAAATAAAAATAATTTTAATTAATAAAACAAAATTAGGTTACATATACTTATTTAGTCGATCCACAATTGTATCATAAAAGATTATAATTGTAAAATCCAAATTACTATTAACAATTATAAAGAAAGAAACTAAAATTATATATAAATATTTCATGAACGATTAAATATATTAATATATTTTTTATTGATATAAAAATCTGTTTAATAATATTATCAGCACACCTGTTTTGGAATTTAAAAAATAATTAAATAACGTGATAAACCTAAATTTTAAACTAAAACTAATGATTATTGTATTATGATTACTAAAGATCCTAAGAGGTACAATATTAAATAATACCATAATTTTTCGATTTATAGTATTTAATTTTCAATATATTTTATATTAAATAGTTCACTCATATAAAACAAATATATTTAATTTTTATTATAAAAAGTAATTTTGTCAAAATTAAGAAACTGAATTAAATAATAGGATATAAAGTAAATTTAATTAAAGAAATTATATTTTTTTATTTAGGAATATATTTTATATTGTTATATTTGTTATATCAATAAGATTAGTGTAAAACTTAATAATTTTTATTCAATAAATATTTAATAGTGTACATAATATAAGCATATTAAATAAACTTTAATAATTTAAGAATAAACCTTACATTGTTGTTTTCATAAACTCCATCAATTAATTGATCATTCATGTCTGGAGTATCTCGAATTTTTCCTATTTTACTCCTGTTTTTTTTCAAAATCCAATTTACAGCAAAGTACCGTTTCATCTCAAATGCTCCGCCTTTATTATGTGTATTATTTATATTATAAAATTATAAAATTGTTCTATTTTATAAACTAAAACGCTTATGTACCATGTTACATTTTTATCGTAATTAGTTTATGAAACTATAGATAAATTCCTAATTAATTAATAAAGCAAAGAAACCTTATATAGGACAAAATACGTTATAATGTAATAGGAGATTTAATAAATTTGTAATAAAATTTTGTTTTAAGCTGAAAGTATTGAATTATCTATAATTGTTTAAACTATTTTTTTCATCCTACTATGCTATTCATGCTTTGATTTTAAAGATAATTTTAAAAAGTTTTACAAATTAAGTTCGAAAAGATATTTAATTATTTAAATTAAAAAAAAGTTAAATTATTCTTTTATTTATTAAAATTTTTATTACAATAAATTATTTTAATCAAATTGTAGTAATTGGTACAGTATTGTGTAATTTGATACAAATAGTACATTAATTTTAATAACAAAATTTTGTACTTGAAATACCTTATATTTGAGGAGCCATAAAAAACTATTAATTTATGAATATAAAAATTTATATTACGACCCATTTATTTTCTTGCAAATTACATGGCTAATTTAACAAATTATACATAAATATAAAATAATGTATAATAATTTTTTTCGTAAAAATTTGTTGATTTATACTTTTATTATAGGGTTTTTTAGTACGTAAGTCATTCTATTTTGCAATCAAAGTTATTCAATATTTGTATCATTAATGACACTGATTATATAATTATACTTAATTTATTTATATAATACTATTGATATATCTATCTTTTTAAATAAAATGTTTGGAATTTCACTCATTGTATAAGTATTCCCACGTGAAAGTGGAATAAGCAGACAGTGGGAAGGAAGAACCAATAAAGGAAGAACTAAGCTCGAGCAGGAATAATTAATGTTACAATATTACACAGTTCAGTTTATTAATAATAATAAATGTATAAACAAAATTGACTATTGAAATTAAATTGGCGTATAAAATTGTTGAATAAAAATTGGTGATGTCTTGAAAATAAGTTATTGTTTTTAAATTAGTTAATTAAATTGACCATTGCATGAAATTGTAAGTAGTTTGATCACTTTTAACGCCACTAACCATTGTTATTCGAGTTTTTATTTTAATAATTTATAATTGAAATTATTAATTCTTTATTCTTTGAATTAGATTTTTCACACTTACAACAACCAGTCGTAAATTGTTTGTTATTAAGCATTAAAATCTATTCAGAAAGTTATTTTTCGGATAAATAATAATCCTTGTAATTTTCCTTTCAAATATTTAATCAATTTCAATAATATTTATTGATTTATCTGTGTAAAATTCCTAGTTTCTTTAACTATACTGTTGAATATCGCATGATTTCAATATTAATAAATTTACTACTTGAAATTTTCTGATTCAAGAATTATTAGTATTTATTATAAGATGAAATCATTTCTTTATTAAAATAATCACTATTATTTCGTAGATGTTGTATCTATATTCTTAACTCGTGTCTTATTAACTTCTTCGATAATAATTTTGTGAATACTGTTTTTTTCGCATCTGTTTCGCGTGGTTTAATATGTTTATTAAAAATCGATTACCAAAAATTGGAATCGGTAGTTGATAGTTTAATGTGAAGTGAAAAATCGTTACAGCGAACTCAAAAGTCGCTGTATTAGCCAGCTTTTTTACTTAGGGCTTGATGGACTTGAGAGGAAAATTGGAAATTTATACTCTATTCGACATAGTTTATGAATATCATCTAATACAGAATCTGGCAATATAACAAATTATGCTATTGATCTGGTCATTATTGTTGTGACCGTTTTTAAAGTGAGTGCTCTGAAAGTATATCTTTTCCAGGGTGTATTTGAATTATATTAGCTAGTGGCCACTTATATACTGGAAACGGCTCGTCAGTGATAGGGACCAACTTTCCAATCTTGATGTTATAGTTTTCATGATGCCATTTTATTCTAGATAATTATTGTTGTAAATTGATTTCCATTGAGAAAGTTTGGATGTTGATAAATCTTTTATAGGAGCTCTAGCTCCTAGAATCTAATACTGTTGCATGTAATGTTTGTAAATGAGCTTCAGAAATTATGAGTGTTGTTAAATGAGAATGACGAGAGAGAAGGTTGGGGTGTTTGGTTTCTTGATTGATGATTGTTTTGTTAATTCGACCACTGACTCGAATTATTCCTTGGGCATCAATATATACTTTTCATCGATTGAAACATATTTTGTGGGCAATGGTTTCATATGTTCGAGTTTTAGTAATTCTTGGGAAAAATGAGCAGCTTAAGTTGCCCCATCTAAAATTGTGTTGCGTTATCCAGGGTTCTCTTGGGTCAGTGAATATCTGTTGGACCATTCAATTCCTTTTCTTAAAAGTGATTTAAACTTTATACAGTCTGCGATGATGCTAATGAGTATGTTTATGTTTAAATAGATATGCGAGAAAAATTTATTACATCTGTAATAATGGTTAAGCTTCTACACATGTAGTATTTGCTAATAATATTAGATAATTGTTACTGTTCGAGAATCCTTCAATTTCTCGAGTCTCGGTACTACCTCTTTGTTTGTAAATTCTTTTTACATACATTCAATACGTTTATGACCATCAAATGTGTCCCAAGATTCTACGAATATACTTTAAAAATACATCGAATATATTTTCTTTCTTATTTATGACCATTTGCAATCATGTTTACTCGAACTGTGCCTCGAAAAGATTTCGGAATAGTAATTATGACTATCACGTGTCTTGCAATACGAGCCTAGTAAAAATAACGGACAAGTCCTAAATATAACAGCATAATTGCTATATTTCGTGATAAGCTATTAACGAACCGACAAGAATTGGAATTCGTGAAAAACCCAGCTAGACCTTATGACGTCGGGGTGACCGCGCGACCCGCGGGCCGACGTCCCAAAAGGTTACCACCACTTCACCTCTGGTACTTCGCTCTTCTCCTGTAAAAGGACATTGATATTTTTGACTAGAGCTCCAATGACAATAGAAAATTAGTTTCAAACAATAAGCAAATTCTTCCCACTTGCACCAAAATCTAAAGAGACCACCCCTACTCAAGGAGCGGGGTGAGACATGAAAACTAGATTGCAGGCGCGCTGCACCTCAGAATTCTCATAGAAATCAATCTCTCAAAATCAATCTCACCCTTAGTCTTACAACAAAGAGATTCTCATTTTTCAGTGTTCGGCATTATAAAGTTGTAGCTTCACGCGACGCTGGTACGAAATCGCTACACGTTACATAACGTATGCTTGGGCCCGCGGAATTTCAGTCACGTGAAACTACCGTTAAAGGTGTCCATAGGCTGCAGCTCTCCCCTTTATCTGGGTAAATTGGTATGCCGCATTCGTGACAATCGTGGACCAGTAAACCTGGGACGGACGAGAGCCTAGAACAAACAGACCGAAGGCAAGTAGCGATACGTACATTAATTTTATTGGACAAAAGGGCTGCCACTGCGTTTAACACAATTGAACGGTAAGTGGTGCATCAAGGCCTGTAATATTTTGACAATAAAACAATTTGTAAGACTAAGAGTATTAAAAACCTCCTTAACTACTGTAAGAGGAGATAAAGGCAGATAGAACAGATAGAATAATTAGTGCTTTTGTTATAAATTAATACAAAACATTTAACATTAAAACTAAAAACCAGAATAAGAGTAAAGAACAAGACATTATATTTTCATATGTAAAACCAGAATTGTATAACGATACGAAAGTTTATATTTGATTTTCAATAAATAACAATTCACAACATTACATTTGACCCTCCGCGTCTTCGTTTCTTTCTACCCTGCCATTTCTCCTCTACCACTATCGGCCTCTCCCCATACCACCTTGGGGAGAGCTCATCATCGGGAAAGTTGCCCGAACAACACTGATGTGAAACGGTTGAGTCTTCCCAGCATTACACTCGAAAGATCGATGATGGTCAATATGACCATCACGTGAACTGCAAGGGGCGTGTCGTAAAATTAACGAACAAAACATTCCAAGAACCCACGCGTAGTTGGCAAACATCGTACGATTTGTTTTCCCATAAAATATTCCCATAAAATACAAATAGATGCATATTTGAAAAGTGTAAACATCAACCAACACTAGAAAAGTGGAAACAAGAAAAGTGTAAACATCAAGCAACACCACGGGCTGAAGCGTTGAACAAGATTTCACGCGCTGACCGGACGGCCGCCGCTTTGACGCCTCCACCGCCTAAAAAGGCGTCGACACTCCCGACCAAAGGGCACCAATGACAGCTGAATCATTACCTTTTAACCAATCACCAAAAATTCCCACTCTCATAGATGAGCAAGAAAAGTCCGCCCTAGCAAAAAGTGGGGTGAATATCTGGTGACTTAAATCTCGGGCCTTCGGCGCGCTGCTTCAGATCCGCATGTTTCCAGAATATTGATACTGATCTATTGATTTGTAATCTCTCAATACAAAGTTTTATATAGTGAATAGCTTCTCAATGACCAGTGTAGGTATAAAATAACGAGGTTCAAAAGTTGCACTGAGAGCAAAGCAAGGGCTTTGGATTGTGCTATTCGCTCGACGCAATAGAAACGCAAGAGGCAGCCGCAAACATATATCGCCCTGCAATCGGGTATTCGCGAGCCAACACAGGCAGTGTAATCATAAAGCCGCTACTGATGTGCAATTCATCATTTACTGATGTTCAATTCATAATCAGTACTTGGTTCAAAACTCAAATCTAGTAAGCAGACACACCGATCCGCAGGTAAACTGTGTTGATGTAAACTAGCACAAGTCCATGTTTGGTGATATTCAATTTACGCTTGAATATTGCAGTAGTGTGGACTACAACTACATATAATTCATAAAAGGGTAAAACCACTCCAAGCGTCGTGATATTCAAAGTTATGCCTGAATGTTGTACCCGTGCTGAAATAAACAACTTTTAATTAAACTCACGGAACTCAACACATTTTGTAAATTCACTTCAAGCTTTTGCGGTATTCAATTTATGGCTGAATATTAAGATAGTTCAAGATTTATAATTCAAAATTAAAACAGCATTATATTTTTACTATTATATTTTTGTCGTCTTCATTACCCACGCCGTCTTCGCCTTTGTTTTATTCTACCCTGTATTTCTCCACCTCCACTATCTGCCTCTCCCTCACACCATCCTGGGAGGGCTTTTTCTCGGATTAATTTCCGAACACTTAGAAATCATATTTTCCTTAATAAAGTCTCCAGCAAAATACAGTGGTCTTACAAAAAGAGTTTCTCAAGTATCAGTAATCGGCATCATTACGTAGAAGCTCCAACTCGACGTTGATACCAAGTCGCTATAAGTTAAGTTACATAACGAAAGCCTGGCTAGCACGGCGTTCAATTTATGACTGAACGCCACATCTATTATCAACCTGCATTAAGTATACTGAGGAAAGTAAAAATGATAGAGTATGATAAGGCAAGTAGTGACTAATACATATAAACTACTAGATGATGGCTGCCGTGGCGTTTAATGTATAATTGAACATCGCATGCACTAACAGCCTGTGTTACATTTACCCAGTAAGGATTAACAAACGGTAAGACTGAGATATTCAAAAGCCAGCACAATTATAAGGCAAGTAAGGCCAGTAGACCCATCTAAGATTTACATCATATTAGACTAGAATAAATTACACAAAGTAAACAATTAATAAAAATAACTTCAAGCTTAGCGGTATTCAATTTACGCATGAATATTGCGACAGCACTATAATTTCCATCTTTTTTAAATGAACACCATTTTACAATATTACATACAACTTCTTTCGCTTCATTTCTTGCTACCCTTCTATCTCTCCTCTTCTATTATCTGCCTCTCCCTCACACCATCTCAAGAAGAGCTTAAACTCGGGTTAGTTCCCGAACAAATATATATCAGGACAAAAACAGAGTAGTTAAAATAAGACATAATTTAAAAAATCGATGTTTAAAAAAATACAATACTATACGATATATAATAATATTAGTTAGTAAATTTATAACATAAATGCAGGAAAATATTTAGCTATTATGCGTTTTTAGAATATTTATTAAAGAATATTTATTAAATATTATTTTATTAAAGTACTATAATAACGTAATATACACTAATGTAAGATTTTTGTTAAGATAATTTTTAATATTTATTATTCTGTATTATTTAAAAAAAAATTATAATTTTACAACAGTTAAAATGCATTTATAATGTATTATATCTATAAAATGTATTATAGATGAATATTTTGCAAATATTAAAATACAATTTTTCCTAATTTATTCTAAATTTCCAACACTGAAGAATAAAAAATAGATAAAACGATGTATATGTTATTCATAATATTTTCCTTAAATAAGTAATTCCATCTTCATTTCTTTCTATAACTACATAGGATGTTAATATGTTTGAAAAACTAAATATTAAAAGTTTAGTAAGCTATTATTATGTTCACAGATTAACGAATAGTAAACTTTTGCAGAAGGAAAATATTGCTGGAATATAAATATCGAAATCAGCAGAATTAATACATTTTGCCGTATAACAAAAATTATCTTCTATTCTATTATAATAAATATATACTACCGATATTATTTCTGCTTTGCTTTACAGATATTACAATATTTATATAATATATTTTTATAAATAAAGAGACTATCGTTACATTATATAATAAAAGTTTAAATGTATAGCAAGAAACAAATTTGGAATAAAATAATTGAAAGTATTAAAGTTAAAAATAAAGGATGTATAAGTATACTTAAAAATTTCTAAGAAATAAATAGGAAATTAAATATTTCTTTTAAAATAATTATAAATTGCTAATTTTTAATTTATACATTTTTTTTTATTTTTCTTACAAAAATTAATAAAAATAAGATATATTTCATTCTATTTGTAAATATACCCACCAACTAAAATTTTGTATATATTTTTAATTATAATTAAAGTACTTTCATTCTTTTAAAAATTAATATAATTATAGGTATATTAAAAAAATAAGTAATGTAAATATTGAAATAATAAAAATGTTTAAAAAATACAATTAAGTGACAATTTTTAATATACTATTTGACTGTTATTAAAAAGAGCCTTTTAATTAATTGTGTAATTTATCATTTTATAAAATATGTTATTTTTAATAAATAATTGTAGCTAATTTCAATAAATGACAAGAAAGTTTTAAACGGTATTTCAGTTGCTAGTTACAAAATTAAAAATAATCATTTTATATGTTAGAATCTATTTTCAGCTAGATCATTTTAATATTCTAAAAAATAAAAAATTACATGAATTCAGTCCTTATAGTCTTTAGATATTTAAAATTTTCGAATATATAGAAATTCTCTTATTTTATACTTGCTATACAAATCATCGATATGATATTTATTGTATAACATTTAAGTAACATGGTTGTTCGCGATTCCGATAGAATCGCGAGTCGCTATGTATTAATTTTTGTTTACTTTTAAATGTGACTCCTATAATAATATTCGGAGATTATTTCACGCCTTTTATTTGAAAATTCTTCTGTTGGAAAGTCTCATACTTCGTGATTGCCATTTTGTTTATACTTCCAGTGTTTCCAGGAAAAGCGTTGTGAGCTTTAGAATTGTCGCGCCCCTAGTAACAAGGCTCCCCCCGCCAGCGTCTCAGCCTTCACCCCTTTTACTCCTTGCCCACGCGGTTCCGCAAGTCCTTTTCTTTGTCTTTCAGCTTAGTGGAAAAGTTCGTTTTCCCCACCGCTGTCGCCGCCCTAGCTAGTCCTCTTACTATATAATAGGACCGCAAGCTCGCGACAGGAAGAGAGAAAATCTTGCGACAGGTTCTACTTCTTCCGCCCGTCACGGAAGGGTCTCGTGCGCAGCAGTGG
>JAPYYT010001504.1:0-37500 GCA_030522565.1 Ceratosolen corneri | reverse complement strand
CATGATTTACTAATTCTCGACAATTGCATGTATATATATATATATATATATAATTTTTTAAATATTCTTCACTGAATAATACTTAACATTCAAATAAATGTTATCTTATAGTAATGTGTTTGGATAAAATCTGTTAATTATTGGAATTTCACGGAACTTTTGAAGGTACGTTCTTTCACCTACCGATTGCAATAAAAATTTCATGTATCCTCTAAAATAGACATTGTCTATTATAAGATTGACTCTTACTTTCTCGGTGTTTTTGATCGAGAATTTAAAGTAAGATTGATTCAACTTGCGAAAATGAGACATTAAACTATTCAAGTTCATTCTATTTGACAAGGAATGTTTAAAGGATATGTTGAATATAATAGAAAATTTGATGAGTCGGTATGTTGATTGTGAGTGTAAAACCTATATCCTCACACCTACTGACACCCGAAAGTTCCACGCATTCAATTATTCAGATAAGAAATGAAGGCACGTGGAATATGAGGGAAGATGATGACGAGGACGTGAAAATCCCACCTTTACCAGTGAATCCGTTTTCTAGATGCAGTCCACCATTTCTCTCGACGATGTGGTTCATATTTTCCGTGTCCTCGTTTTCCGTGTTCTCGAATCTCTCCTTCTCCTCGATGTCCAAGGATCTGATCGGACACTCGGCCAACACCAAACTCTCGAGGCCCGGGAAGACGTAGCCGAGCTTCGCGATCTCGCACCAGAACTCGATGGGGTTCCCGGTAAAATGAAGCTTTTTCAATATGTGGTTGCAGTTCTCTGGTTTCTCGAAGCCAAGATCTACGCTTTTGTACTCGTTCAGCGACAAGTGAAGCTCCTCCAGATTGCGCAATAAGCGAACAAGGCCCTGGACCGTGGACCACGAGACCCTCGTGCCATTCAGCACGAGGTTGCGCAGTGCATCGTATTTGCCATCCTTTACCTGTGAATCCAAAGAAAAAATATCGACTGTTTAGTCATTCTAAGATCTTTGCAAGCAAATGAGAATTGTCTCAGTGTAAGCGCCAGCAATTGAATTGGAGCGATCGCCTAATGATAGTAAATATTCTCTAGTTAGATTATGGAAAATCATAATGTCGATTGTCAGGCATTCTCGACGATCTATTTCTATCGGCAATCCATGGATTAAGTAACGAGTAACTGACGACAATGATAATGCTGTTTATCAAAAGATAAAAATTAAAAAAATAAAAAAGTTCTGTCGTACAATAGTCCAAGAAATTATTTAATTCCAATAAGAGATATCGGATTCGTTACTCGATCGATAAAATATAAATTGATCAATAGAACAAAGCGATTAGTTGCAAATTTTAAACAAACAAATAATGATAAAAAGGTGGGAAAAGAAATTTTATTATGAAAGTGTTTACAAATTAATTAGGCTCACAGAGCTGCCAATGTTGACTACGTTTCAGATTAATAAAGAAGCTGTTGATTGTTTGTTGCATTTTTAAATTTTATTCTTACGGCTTTTATTCTTCTTCTGTTTTAGAAAAGCCTGGCTTATTAATAGCAAAAACTGATTGGTAATTTTGAAAAGACATTATAAAATCTGAAATATTTATCTGATACGTAAGAGCAATAAATTTATACTTGGAAGATTAAAGTGAGTATAAGTAGTAATGTTACTAATGAATGATAATGAAATATTCATTACATACAATAGGAAGCATTAACTGGTAATTATTGTCTTTGTTTACGTGATTGATATCACTCATTTGAATAAAGATATTTCTCGTGTACTTAATAGTTGTCACAAATATATAAATATCCAGACGCAGATATTCTTAAATATTCAATATTACGATTGAATGGAGCGACCCTATTTTTTAATATAAAATACATTTATATCTATTATTCACCAATGTTCAGTTAAGCATAATAAGATTCTTAAACATGTATATTAATTGACATGGTCTTGGAGATATAATTTTGAAAGTATAATAAGTATTCACGAACTAATGATCTTTATATATTTCAGACAAATATATCAGTGAGTATATCAACTAATGGTGGCAATGGTGAAAACGATGTTGCGAAATTAAAAGAAATGAATTAAAATGTAGACCTTGAACTATTCAGCTAGCCGGTCAAATTATCTACACATCGTTATAACAATATATCTTGAATGAAAAAAGGATATTAAGAAATTTATTATATTTCTATAGGTTAGACTATTTGGAGTACACACAAGACATTTTTCACATTCAGTTAGTTAAACTTTAAACACTAATGTTCCTAGAGGCAAATTAACAAGCAATTTATATAATGTTTTGCTATAATATAGTGGCTAGTTTTCTATTGGAATAAAATTTTCACTTTTCCAGGTTCGTGTCATTGTTAAAGAGTAAGTGAAATAATATTGGATATTTTTTGTTGATTCGAGTACGAACATTGAAAAAGAAATTAATATTCTTAAAAAAAAACTGGAAAAGTTCAAAAGACATATTATCAAGTCCGAAGAAGTGAAATCTATTGTTTATTGTGTTAAAAGCTCATTAAAAACTCGTTAGAAGCAATAAAGTAAAAACGCACGAGTTGTCGTCATTTAATATTGAAATATAAAAGTGAAAAAAAATGTCCATGTATTGTAATAATAGATAGTAAATTATTAGTAAATTAATGTAAACGTATTAGCATTCTATTCTATAATGACAATCGAGTTGATTGTGACGTGACTATTAATGTAAATCCAAAATGTTTTTTTCTCGTTTTTTGTATGAAAACTATTTAAAGTCTGCAAGTGATAGAATGTAAGTAGTTCAACTCGCAGTCAATTCACATATTAAAATACATTAAGAAGAGAAAAGAGGAGAGAAGAAAAAAAAAAGTAAATGTCAGAGCTACCAGTTTTACAACATAATTTTGTTCAAGCCATCGGTCTAAGAATGCAATAATCTTAATTAAAATTCACTTGATATTAACTTTGCTGGTTATGCTTCGAAGGTAATGATACAGTCCTTAAGGGTTTGCCGTCACTGCGAATCTCGAGTCGCCGTCGAATCTCAAAGAACTCCTCGTGAAAACGACTCACGACAAAGGCTAATGCGACTTCAACCGAATATCGACCTAAACTTGCCCCGAGCCGAGATCCAAGTCGAATCTAACCTCGAGTGCCTCAGGTAGGCTGTTGAAGCTCAGATTAACGAACTTAATCTTAGGCATGTGCCGCAGTATGCCGAAAACTTCGTCCCATTTGGAAAGCTTATTTTGAGCCAGGTCGAGCTCCTCGACGTTCCTGCACTTGTTACGCAGCTTCTCGTCGTCCGCGCCTGCGCACTCGATGTCGCAGTCCTGGAGCACGAGGAGGGCCGGCACCGTGTGCCGGGGTGACTTCTTCGGTATGAAAATGCTGACGGACAAGGCCGCGCTACGGGGTGAGCCACTAAGGGTCGGAGGCTCGATCTCCTCGTCCGTGAGGCAATTGTCTGCCGGAGTGTCACCATATTTCAGCTCCAGCGCTTCCAGCAGCGACGGCATCCTCACTGCATCCTGAAACCGAACGAGAGGAGGCCTCGATTTATTTCATGCTTACTATCCTTATTTGCTCCCCCACATATAAATATCGAACGCGAGAAGCAGCTTAATCGACTAATTATTCCCCCTTTTTTTCAGTAATTCTATTCTCTGTGTCGCGTGAGTACTCTTGAGCCAATTCTTACGATAATGTAATCATTGTTGTCAGATAATTTTGAAAAATACGCATAAGAAAGTATTTGCTGACAAAAGAAATTCACTCGAAATTGCCAACTTTTCTCTAATTGAAAATATTTTTAAAAATAATGGCAAAGCTATAATGAGCTTTCAAATTTCGTATTTAAACAATATTAGCAATGTAGCATGTAATATCGAGAGGGCATTTAATTTTTACGAAAATTTTAATATCTCGTATTGCGGTTACAATGCCATAAAAAAACATTAATTTTAAAGTCTCCATAACTGCATGTAGTTAAGAAGTTCGCAGCATTCACTAATACGAGAATTCCTTAACCACAACCACAATTCGAGTTATTATTCTGTAAATGATATTTCTCGCTATAAAAATGTTTGAATAAAATTCCAAGCGCAATTCTTTCATTGTAATAATATTTTATTGCACAGACAATTGAAATTCACCGAGTTAATGCTTTTATAATAATCGAATAGAAATGATGACTGGGATTATTGAATAAATGTATAGGCTACTGCTTAATTGTTTATTGAATTGCCTTCCGTACAATAGTATCCACTCATTACCGAGGTACATTACATTTTCATAAAAACTTAGTATTACCCAATTTCAGTGATAAAATATATATATACATTGGTTTTTACAACCTTAAAACTAATTTCATTCGAAAAAAATAATAAAAAAATAATGCGTGTTGCGCGAGTGTGATATTTGTTAGTTAACATCGAGGGAGGAATTAGCGAAATTTATTTAAGGACGTCCAAGCTGATAATTCAAATTGTGCGATGATATTTTATATTACGTAATGAAATTTAAGTACAGTTGACAACTTTTACATAAATACAATTTGCATCAATACAATTTGCATGAGTAAACGATTTAAATAAAAATTCAACGTTCAACATACATTATATTATGTATATATATATTTTAATTTTCAGAAAAAGTGATATTAGCATATTGCATAAAGATTGAATAATGAATCAGGCTATAATTCAAGTAACTATACCATCAAGCATAGCGAATTATTATTGCATAATTTGTGAAATTATTTTCATGATTTACAACTTGACCGAGTAGGGACACTCATATATTATTAACACCACTGTCAATAATATATATGATCAACAAATTCGCGCCAATAAATTGTATAACATATAAAATTGTATACGAAATATAGAGTGTTTTTACAATTTAAAAAAAGATGATACAATGTATTTTAGCATTAATGACTGAATTTTATTTCCTACATACATACATATACATATATATATAAATATATACACAAGTTATTTAAAAGATTTTAACATTAAAAAACCGTATGTAATGCTACGCTTAATAATTGTGTGCTTACAAATCGATATTATTATTTCATCGATTAAGTTTAATAATTGCGCATTTAATCCAGATTATCACTCCATTGATTAAGGATAAACTTCTAATAAAAGACTTTTAACGAGAAATACTCTTTGACATGGTGCAGATAATAAATAGATAATAAATCTTTACGAATATTAAAAATAAGGACCAAAATATCATAGAGAGAATTAATCTATAATTTTGACTTTAATCGAACAGTTTTTATTATCAATAATTATGTACATTTCATGATTCCATAAGAGCATATGTTTAAATGAGTTTAAAATTGAATAGAAATTGTGCTTTAAATGTTGTTTTTACTAATTGTATATTCCTAACAAAAATGCAAACCAAAAATGGATTAATGTTAAAGAAAGAAAAAAATTAAATAAATATATGTGAAATGTTTCATATGTTAAATAACCATTATGTACAAACTTCCAATAACGATTGATCAATTACTTATAATCTACTAATTATGAAATGACCAAAAGTATATATAAATATTCTTATCAGTTATACTTGTATGCAAATAATATAAGAGCATTGACAAATCATTTTAAAAATCTATTATAAAAAAATGCATGAATTTTGATAGTTTATAAAATAATTTACATTTATAAAATAAATACTAACTGTACATACTAAACCATAGTGTCGTATGTTTTATATTCTTAGAGCGAGGTAAGCTTATAAAAGTGCTAATTTCTCGGCTCAGCTTTCCCTCAAAATTTTACTAACGCGTAACTTTTCCATGATACTTAACCTAAAACATTGAGAAAGAGAGCATTTTCTCTCTGGCCCGGAGAGAAGGAAAATTTGCCGCAGAGAAACTTTATATTTACGCGCGCGATGACAATATCACGATCCACGAATGGAGCACTGCTCTCGAAAGGTAAACGATATTACAAATTGCCATCTCTCTCTCTCTCTCACTCTTAGATTGGTGTCCTCCGTTCTCCTTTCCCTCTCTCAATCCTTTGTTCTCCGTATTTTTACTCATTCGCTATATTTCTTTGTGCCTTTAACCGTATGATTTTATTGCAAAGTTTTGTTTCCTATTACGCAGCTTAAAAGATTATTTCATTATGATAAGTACAAGAGACTAGTACCGAAATTTTTGCAAGAAAACACTACTATGCTATCAGTAAATATATAAATATATATGCATATATAAATAAAATTTATTTATATACATATATATACCTACAGATATATTACATAAATATATGTATATACAAAAATTTCAGTACTTGCCTTGTACATGCAATATTGTCTATAATCTCAATAATGCACATAATCTTTTGAAATACCGAGAAAAGCAAACTTTAAATATATATATATATATTACAAATGTTAATAATAATCATAGCGATGAAAGATATTAGAAAAAAATCTAAAACACTAACACTAATAAATTCTAATTTCAACGAAAAGAATACGAATAGAATAAAAAAAATTTTTATCCAAATTTATATTTACTCGTAATAAATGCCTTTGAAAAAATTTCTAATGCTGGAAAAATGTTTAATCGAGTGCAAGAATATTACAAGTAGAAATAAAATTTGTACCAAAATTAAAAAAAATATAAATATTAACAAGCGAAAAATTCATAAAAAAAAAAACACAGCTCGATGTATAGAATCTTAAAGAAACTCGGAATTTATATCAGATTTACACTTTTAAAATAAGCTTAATGATATTAATTCAATACGATGTATTACGCTCAAACTAAATAATTTCGGTTAAGTATTTTAAAATTTATACTTTAGGTAGTAAAAATGTTATAATTAATGGTTGAACATCAAATAATCAGGTATAATTGTGATTCAATGTACTTGCGAAAAGTAATTTACAGACAATGAATCAATATATTGCTAAATGTTGTACTTGTCATAAGTATTTTATCTGGAATATATAATTGTACCATGTGTTTGTAACTGAACAAAATTTAATACAATCGTTGTATAATAATTTATAAATCTAAGTAAACATCCTCGATTAATACAGCATGATTAGTTACAATGGAACAATTATAAAATTATAAGAGAAAAAAGTACATTCCAAGGCAAAACTACGGAGTCAGTTGCTTGAATTGCTTAAAAAAGAAATTTGTTTACAATTATTTCATTGCTGAGAACGGTGTGAATGTGAAAAGTATAAAATTAAAAGTGCTCATTTACCATTAGAGTACATGATTGTAATGATACGGATTACATCATGCTCCACTTTCTCAATTATTTAAAGTTAATTTACACTTATAAATAATATGCTAGGGTAAATGTAAATGCATGGAAAAAAAATTTCGCTATTCTATAATTGAATTATTAAGAAAGTGTGTCGCATAATCCGTAGAAACGAGTTGCGCTAATTGGAGTTCAAACTCATTGACCAAAACAGTAATTAAAAAATCAAAAAAACAAATAAACGCTGGCAAATTATACCTGGCCGTAAAAAAAACCCAAAAACTCCCATAATCCCCATTTAAACGTCCTTTAAATAAACATTAAATAATGTCTCTCTCTCTCTTGTTTCTTCTTCTTTTTTCTCTCTCTTTTCCATCAGCTGTATATTCCAATTGCACGCGCACTCGAGGATGCAATTGGAGTTGGGCGCGTGGGCGAGGCGAATAGGACTCGACTCTCGGGCTTGCAACTCGCGAGCTCGGCAACAGAAACAGCAGCAAGAGAAGTAGATGAACGAGTAGCTCATGTACAAGCGTGTACATAAGTACGTACGACCGGTTCCCAGCTGCGCGCGGCGCAAAAAGACAATGGCACGACCTTAGCGAATATGGTCAAACCAGATTCTAGTCGTCTCAATGTGCGTGCAAGCGAGAGAGAGAGAGAGCGTGTGTATATGTGTGTGTGTGTTTATGAAAAAGAGTGCAGGCGGGGGTCTGTGTGCGAGCATCTGTTATTCCAGCGGACACACGGCGACTATGGCTGATTTTTCTGCGGCAAGAAGAGAATGAAAGATTCTTTGCCCCAACGCCAGCCATAAGCGAGACCAGAAGGTTAGCTGAGATTGATGCGAAGCGAGCCATTTAAAATATACATATATACGTGTGTGTGCGCGCGTGCGCGCGTGCGCGTGTGGACTAAAGCATTCTTTCGTGCCATTCCGTAGGCACACAATACTTTTTACGGGTGCGCTTTGCGCTTTTACGGAGATAAACTCAACCCTTGCCGAGGAATTAATAACGGACGGGATGTAGCATTAATAAGAGAGCTATTTTAAGAAGATTTTTTTTAAGGAATACGAGGAGCCTTGGATTTTAATGTAACGAAATTTACATCGATCGGTAAAGATATGCAAAAATATGCAATACTTTGTAAAACGTGTTTTGATTGAATTTTTCGCGGTAAATAATAGTCTGTTAGGGAAGAGCATAAAGTGTCCCGGCTAGTGTTAACTTTATGAAAGATTATAAAAGTCGGGACCTGAAGTCCTTGAGTGTCGGCGCAGTGGGTCATTAACCTTGCGTTAATCCATTTTCGCGCGCTGGCAAAAAGAGGAGGACTCGCCTCGAAAGAAGCGCAAACGCAGCGACAGGAGGAGCGAGAGGGGTGGTGGTGGAAGGACATTAAAGGGCCGAGGGAATTGGAGAAGGGAAGAGTCGGCGCGGCGTTACAAAAATGTCACGCGGAACAAGATAAGTCGGGATGTCGTCGTGCCGATGCGTCGCGAGCGGCTCGCGCTGATTAGATCGACGTGGCGAGCTGCATTAGTGTTGTCTATGAAGACCCAGATTCTTCGAGTTGGCAGTGACGTGCGATTCGCACGCAGCTCTCGGCAGTTTTTTTCTTGAAAATTCAATGCTACGGTGGGCGAGAAAGGGCAGAAAATAAATGAATAAAGGCCGCGCGGAGTTACCGGACGCGTTTGAGCTTTGATCTGTGCCTACGTGTGGCATCTAATAGAATAACAAAATCCACATTCACATAGATCAATGCTTAAATGCAAAGACAGGGAGTTTTTTTTTGTTTTTTTTGTCTATCAACTATTCTATTGCGTGATTTTTTTTTTTTGGAGGGGAAAATGAGTATCGGTTTTCTTTATCCCAACGTCACATTTCATCCAGATGAGAAATAAATTTGTTTGTCTTATACGAGATCCACGTAATTATGAGCCATTGATTTAATTCTCTTGCTTAAAAGACGAAATAGACTTTCGAGCATTAAAGTAGCCATACACTCTATATATATATATGTATATATCGATATTTGTTGAATAAATATCGCAAAATAGCGTGCTATTCTAATTCTCAAGTACTTCCTTATGTCGCTTTGGTCTTTTCATTAATTTCACGCGCAGTATAAAACACATCATTAGAAATAAATCCCCAACGAGGCAGAAATTGTAGCGTGCACGAAGAATTACGTAGACACTTTTCAAACAACATTCGACTTTCGATTAGAGTATGTTGGCGACTATTACAAATGCAACGAAAAATCTTAAATATGTCCGCACTCGTCGTATGCTTTTATGAGACACTTAATAAATACACAATGTCAACATTATAATAAGTGCTTTTTTTATTTGAAGTGCTTTGAATTTAAAGGCTTTCGTAATTGCAGTTGAAAAAATTGCTATTATAAGGACCGAGTTCTGCTATAAATCAATGTTTTTCAAGCGCAACTGTATTATTGGATTTCCCACTTGGGTGATTTACAATAAAATATAAAGTCAATTTCATGAGTCTAAAATTTATTGCACGCTCTTGTAACAAGTCAAAAATCCAATTAAATATCTGCTAAATGTGCACATATTATTCTGCATAAAATGTCCTTTTGGACGGAAAATTATGTAATTTTATTCTCTCCTTAAGCCGATATATTACATTATATGGTAGATTAAATATAAAAGTCGGAATTTATTCCGCGCAAGACACGAGGATCGAGCATATGAATTGCCATCTTAAAATTAACAATTTTAAGATCAAATAAATGAAAGTGGCCCGGTAATTTAATTAATTTAATTTAGCACGGATATGTAATAACGGCTTACTTGGGATTCCGAATATCGACTTATCTTCTGAAGACTCTAAGGATCTTAAAATAAATTAGCCTAACTTTTTCGTAAAATTAAGTACAATTTCATTAAAAAAATAAGATATGGAGTCTCAGTTCCATGACATTTAAATGCCTAATAACTGTCCAGCCAAGGCAATATACATTGATGATAAATGCACTAACCAATAGATAATTAATTTATATTTTTCCGCGCGTAGGCTTTGTCTTTGAACTTTCACGGAAATTTCAGTTAAACAAATTGCAAATACCGTAGATAAAGAATCTGAGGAGGAGAAGTGAGCAGAAGGCTAGAAGAGACTGTTCACATTTTCCATCAAATCTAAAATTTCTCTAGCAATATGCGAAGACCCAGATACTTGATGGTTTGTGCGTTTAACTGTATACGCAGTAAGTGAGTGCATGTTCCTTCACCGCTACCTACATATAGAATATTCCATGTCACGCGTTTCATTGCAAAAGCTATAAGTTTTACAATGAGAAGAGTTAATTTAAAATATTAAGACGTCGATGTTGGCTGAAAATGAGCGTAGTATTGTTAATCACCAATGTCGTATTATGAATTTCAAGAATTGCTCGTGTACAGAAAAATGCTTCTTTTCCATTAGGAGCAATAGATTTTCCGCTTTTTCAGTAGAAATTTCAATTTATTTATCGACCAGTAGTAATGTATCGTAGTCTAAAATTATTTAAGCACTTTGAATGACAAGGCAAAAAAAAAAGGCCAAAAAAGAAGAAAAAAAGAAAAACTACTAGCACTACCTAATTGGCACTACTAATCCTGATAATTATTGTTTCAAAGTTTGGAATTAAAATCAGCAACGTATACTTCAATATTTTGCAATCCAAATAGCTTGACTAAATCTTAAGATGTTTATTTTTAAAGTATCAAATGTTAAGGAAAAGTCGGTCAAATAGAGAAACACCAAGATACTGGCTGGATTATTTCGATATTTTCAAGAGAACGCGATAAAGATTATTTTAGTTTAATTTGTCTTAACAATTATCGAGTTGAAGAGGAGCGTTAACATTCGACGTTAAAACGGCCTCCTTATACATCGACATTGAAAAAACTAACAACAAACCTAAATACAAAAACTACATTAATAAAAAAAAAAAAAAAAAAACAAAAAAAAAAAAAAAAAAAAAAAAAAAAAAAATTGGTTGCTAAGCCGAAGAAATGCCAAACAACTCCAAGCCGCCCACTAGAATTTCAATTACTTTCACCAATTGTCCAAGAGCGATATACCGAGGTGCGCGCGCGCGCGCGATAATATCCCATAGAATCCGACACGCGTGAACTTATCCAGTGCACTTTGTTAATTCGAACGAGCCTCGACCGAACTTGGCGATACTTGAGCCGACGACGATCATGAAGGAGAAACCGTCCCTCGCCGCACCAAAATCGCACTAATGCGCCTCGGTGCGAAGATCGGCTGCATGAAAAAGGTCAGCACCGCCAGGAAATCATCGGTCCACTCGTCACAAAATGCCCCCCCCCCTCCCCCCACGTACGTGAGCGCTGCGTGTGTGCGCGCGATTACGGACGTGTATTGTGCGCTGGTCGCTGGCGTTGCTCCTACGTAATCGCGATCGGTTCAACGGCCACGCGAAATTAACTTTCTCTAGAGCTGCGCTGCAGCGGCGATTGCAGCTCTCCTAGGCCACACTCGAAAGTCGCATCGCGCTCGCTTTTACATGGCTTAATGCTAAAGCGAGACGAGCCGAGGTGAAAATATTATTATTTTATTGATTAGGAATGAGGGCGCGTGATTGTTGAGCGGTGAATTTTACGCTCGGGGGTGGATAATCGAGCTGCTGTACATTTACCGATTAAAAGCAATGGCTCCTTGGTTTGTTGTTGTGCGTTATCGAGGACGGTTAATGCCTCGATAAACAATTACATTTACTCTCTTCTTAACTCCACGAGAAGACGGGGTTCTTTTATTCGGCATGCTTTTGACATTGGATAGTCAAGTTTGCGTATGATATAGGATTTCCTTGTGGTAATAAGGCAATTGTACGCGATATAAGAAATTTTAAAGTAAATTGAAATAAATTTACCGATTGTCGTTCGATTTCTTTTTTTAATTGCGTGCGTGTCATCTGAATTATATGAATGTCCTGCATTACGTTAAATGTTTGGGATAAAAATCTATAACAAATGAATAATAGTCTTTGATACTAAATGGATTGGGTGTATTTTGTAATTTAATTAAATAATGACAATTGCAAAATTACCATCCCGTCGTAATACATATGAAATTGCCATATTGCAATATTTAAATTATCCATATTACAAAAACAAGAATTTTAACAATTGCTTATTTCATTAAATACGGTTTCCAATACTTTTTAACAATTTCCGAGGCTTAATTAAATCCCTCGTTATCTGGCATTAAGATTTACTGACATTAAGATTAAGATTCATTATATTTTCAAAAATATTATTGCAATGTAACGTGTCGCTAAAAACAAAAGACAATAAGAACTCGATCGAATTACGCTTATCAACATAAATCTGACATCATTTTTTATTCTTTATTTTCGAGGATCAATATTATATGGTTTGACGCACAGTTGCGTCAAGTTAACGAAATGATAAAATCGTTTGCTCTTACGGAGAAATTTGACGGGCAATTAAATAATAAAAACTGACCAGCATCACCGACTCAGACTCAAAAGACTATGTAATGTTTATATCCTGCTGGAGCCAGAAATAATACAAGTCCATTAATGTATAACGATGAGAAATAAAGATGTCAAACAACATCAGCATCGCTACCATCATAAAGCTAATAAAATCTCAAGAATTAATTTCATCTCCTCTTCCTCGCTCAGCCTCCCTCCTTCTCCCTCGCTCTAATTCTATTTCAAGGTCGAAAAATGAAGGGAGACATAATTAATGAGAGCACACGTGGCGGCGGCAGCTTTGGCTATATTCAGAAAATCACCTGACCTTGACCCTGTGCCAAAATGCGAGTGTCGGATGGAACCGAAGTTACCGCAACCCAGAATCCAATTCTAGAACAAGTTTATAACCGGAATGGAGAAGAAGGACTAGAGGCGGAAAAAAAAAGTTGAAAGCTCAGGTATTGCGGTGCCTCGTGGGCAGTTGCTTTCATTAAAATAAGGCGTTGCGAGCTAATTTACGGATGGATAAAAATATGATGGGCTCCCTACTTATTTTATGAACTCGGCTAAAGTTCAGGTGAAGCGAACTCATATTCAACCAACATCTTGCGCAATCTATTTACTTGCGCTACATATATATTTATTTACTTAGAGAGAGAGAGAGTAATAACGAGTGTAATTCGACGATATTCCATATTGCAGAGAAAGAACATTTACATATTTCAGTATCGTACCTCCCTGCAATGCAATCTCTACATTTAATTTCCAGGCTTGTATGTTAAGCTTAATAATATTACTGTTGAAAAATTCCTCTTTAGACTCACCTATATACAACTATATAACCGAATGGGGATGTGTTTTTGTATTCTGTAATACGTACATTTTAAGAGCTACAATTGTATTTACAATGATTAGTATTCAATTTTTTCATTGAAATCGATTTTACACATTTCTAGACTATATAATTCATCTACTATTGCTCTTCGTCATATTTGAGCTGAAAAATCTGCGTATAATCAATTTCAATTGATATATTATGATATTACATATTTACAACATTGGGCTTGCTAGATTTCATCGATATATCAAATTATTTTCAAATTTTATTCAACAAATGTAGTATTCCACGCTTAATAGTGAGTATATTCTCACTAATTGAGTATGAATAATTTTTTAAATTTTACTTACCATTTTAAAAATTTAATATCATTACTGGGCCGTGAATTAAATGTATTTTATAAATTTATTATTTATATTTAAAGAAGCTCTGATCGATCGATACGTAGTATCGAATAAACATAGATAAGAAATTTAATTTATTCTTACACGTACTGTAATATTTGCATGTCGATTCAGTTGGTAATTGATATTTGCTTAGATTTATATATAATTTAATTAGTCTAAATTAAAACTAAATAAACTGCTAATTCAAATAATTATTTTATCAAGCTTTTATTTATTTATATTTGAATCATCCAAGCAATGGACAATACTTGAAGCAAACAATGTACATACAATTAATGCACTATCAGATTTTAAATTATTATTCATCCAAATGACTAAGATTAAATGTAAATTTATTTTAAATCCGAGTGCAATAGTAACGCCTTTTAGTTAAATCGATTACATTTACTTCAGTAATATAAGAATTACGTCCTTTTAAAAATATAATAGAAACGGTATCTCTTTCAACAAAATAATATATGAATTTAACTAGAAACGCTTCATGTTTATTCAATTGCAATTATTCAGAAGTCAATTAATTGCAATGCAATGAGCATTACATAAATACTATTTGTTTTCATACATTTTTTAGCATTTTTTACTTCATTTCAATTATGTAATTCACAACAATTTAGAAGTAAAATTTCAATATAAAGCTAAATTAGAAATAAATATTTTCATTTAGATAATAGAAAACATTATGCTACCTAAAAGCAAGACATACCAAACGCTAATTAACTTGAGCTTTATTAACCTAATAAAACAACTTATTTCCCATATATGTGCAATAAGGCTACGTACCTTAAATATAGTAAAAGTGAATGTTGTAATGAGTAAGCGTGCACACGTATATAAAGACATGTATTATTTAGAAGTACATCTACATAAAATCATCCGCTCTATCCGTCTCTCTTTACTCCCCCGCCCCCACCCCCCACCCCAAACGCTTGTTCGAGTGCCTTTAACACATTAATATTTTAAATCAGTATTTATATGTACTTCAGTGATTAAAACTGAAGTAGTAGATGGTAAAAAGAATTTTTTTTCTTAGAATTATTAATGTTAATCACAGATAATATATTAATTATTTCTTTTATTTTTATTTACTTTCTTAATTCTTACCAAGATTGATAATTGTATATTTAGAATAAGAATATAAGTGCATATAACTCTCTCACTTTGAGCATAATTTTCCCGTGTAAATAGCATTTCAGTGATTAAATCAATAACTCATAAAGTCTATTATTAACGTCCTTAAAAGCTAGTAATCGAAAAGTACAGGCAAGACGTAGAAATACAAAATTTCAATCTCATAATTGTAATTAAATTATCGATTTCACGATTCAAATTAAGTCAAAGGAATTACTTGATAATTTTGTTACGTGAATCATTACGTATGTCAGCTAAGAGCAAAAAATCTTTATCGCGTATTCAATAGGCTCCGCAGTAACATTGTCTGGATGCCTTAACATTATTAAACAATTGTTTTACAGAATCCATACATAAACAAATTAGTGTAAAATGTAAAGTTGTAGTTAAATGCCATTGAATAAATGTGCGATAACAAAGAAGCTCTATAATGAGAAAAATTATACAATATATAATTCATTTCATAATTACTACGTCATTCTCCGTACGGAAGCATCGGTATTTGAAAAATCCAACATTACCACTTCCTTAATACATATAATGTGATAAGCAAATAGGACGTTCTAAGGTCTAAAAGTCAATAATTATCGGCAAATTCAAAGGCTTAACGACATAAAAGCTGTCCACTATCTTCCATTGCCAAATTTTTAATTGGATCTCTTTGCCCAGCCACTGTTTAGAAACGTAGGTGTGCGCGCGCATGGGCGCAAGTGATAAAATAGGAAAAGTCCTTTCGAATTTCACGCTTGAGCTGCATCACGCGCAAGCGCGGACCGCAACCGCCTCGCGGTGCATTGCCACTGCCACTCGCCGTTTATACACACGCGCGCACACACACACACACACACACACCAGAAGTATGAAGTAGCTTAACTCTTACTCGTCGAGTCTAGTGCGCAGGTGCAGTGGATCACGTCGCACTTTTTATGCGTGCTCACTTGGAGTTGTCCGAGTGTGTCTGCATATGATTCGAGCGTCCGGGAGTTATTTTAATGGCTACAAACATACTAGGATTGAGCTTTGTTTTTTATCTCGATCATTCACGCACATCTTGAGATTTAGCTGCACGTGACGGCAATGACTGCTTTACGTTATTGAATTACACTTCTGAATGCACACTATACGACTGGCCTTCTTTAATAAAGCGCATTGAATATTTCGTTGAACTCGCATTGACTTTGCGAGAATGCATGAAAACACGAATGGAACAGCACATGTATATTTAATACAGAGGATCCTCGATGTAAATTATTATTATTGCAAATGTAAGAGGAAGCGTCTATTTAAATATTCATTGATTTATCGCATTAGTTCTTGCGTGTCGAAGATTTGCAGCACGTATTATCGGATTCATGATGTTTCATGAAGTTTTGCCTGGAAATAATATTTTGAGATTTTAGGCTCTTTATTTCCGATTTGAACATTCATTATTACCGACTAACTATTCCATATCGTAGAATGCAAATGAATCTTTATTATTCAGCACTGAAAGAATGTTCGTTTAAAAATTTGAAGCTCAACTCAGAAACATCTAATTTTTTTATATTTTTACGTTATATAATTTTTAATCTTGATAGCTAATATTTTAATATTTTACTCTATAAAATATAATGATTAATTAGTTAATTCAATGCAAAATAACTTGATGTTCTGATGTACTTAACGAATTGTGACATTTCACGAGCACAAGAGAGCCCGTGAGCTACGGTACTTTTAACAAATTTATTTGTGTTTTCAAATGTTATTTAATTTTGCTTGAAAAAAAAAAGAATATTTTATGCTCCTTTCTTACAAGTCTCATATATAATACCTTTTGAAACGACTTTTTTTTTACATTTCATCAATGCGCATTGGTGGCAATTTTTATTGATAGTATGCGCTTTTATACGAAACAAAAAGTAATTAATAATTATATTAGACCTACATTTGTTTTTCTTTTTTTTATCTTTCGCAAGAGAATTACATTTTTTAATTCCGTTCACTCGCCGAGAGAAATTTCTATAAATACATTTAACTATTCGCGTAGAAGGTTGAATAACGATACTTCTCGTATTTTTATATTTTTAAACAATCACGGGTCGCTTTTTTCATTTGTAATATCTTATTAACGATACAATCAAAGTATCGCAGCAGTTGTAGTGCTGTACCGTAACCAAACAAAAAGTTTCGTATGAAAACAAGCATACATTTTCCACAGTATTCTCCAAACAATAATAAATTTTTTAATCTATCGTTGGGGCTCGTATTCTACATATCCATGCTACAAAAGAACAAATTGTTTTAATGTATTTGAATACTTATAAGTGCGCGAGTGCATGAGAGTGTATCTCTATGCATAATAAAGGATTATACGATTTAAATTATTTTGAAAATGATTATATTGTAAAAATCATGAAAAAGTAATTTAAACTCATTTTAAATGATGCTTACGATAAAAATGCTTTTCAAAATAATTATAAGATAAGTAGGATAAAGGTAGACTTTAATCAATAATGCTTGAAATAATCCACATACGATGTGTCGATCGTATAAAGTTAATCTTTTCTTTATCTTTTGTATAAGTAAATTATTAATATTTTTACTTCACAAGCACTTATTATTGTTAATTCTCACTTGTTGCTAATTATCAATGCGTTCGTTTACTTTCTTTACACGCATACAATAATGGTTTCTAATGCCGTCTTAATACAACAATCAACTGAATAAGGTCACTGAAAAATTATTTTTAGGCTATTAAATAAAGATTAAATTTAATTTTAGCTTTCTAAAATAATGAAACGAAAGCAGTCTATACATGATCGGCAGAATATTAAAATTTTATTATAAGCTCTTAAAAATGATCACAAGAGATAATAAAAAAATATTATAGGAACATTTTTAACATTTTTTTTCTTTTTTCGCCTAAAAACAGCAACAAATAATGGCGATACATAAACGCGGTTTAATGGAAAACATTCCAAATTACTCAATACGTTGTGCACCAATCCAGTAAAAAGATAAGATTTTTTTGATAATATATTTCCCACTGCGCAGTTATATTACTCCCCCCTCCACCCCATCCCACATCCCATTTTTTCATCTCTCTCTCTCTTAATCGCAAATACCTCAGTTTATGTCCTAAACGATACTTGTACTTTTTTCTTATCAATATTTCTTTGCAGACTCACTTATCCCGTAGAATTAATGTAATTGCACAATTTTCATAACCAAATCACATAATACTAAGCACCAATAATATTTAATTATAATGACTCAATAATTAAATAAATTAAATTGTAATAGTACTAAAATCAAAATATCGCACGTACCGATTCATAATTTTCAACAATACACAAAGCGTAGTCAATTAATAAATAATAAACAATTGAATAATCAACAATGCAAACAATAATGTAAACATATTACAAAATCACAAATTATTTATTCCAGAATTATCTTTGTGTTATATTCTGTTTTTAATTGAACTTTCATCAGATGAAGAATACCTTACACGAAACAATAGGTAGATATTATATGACTTTTTTCATATTAAGTATTTAAGAATGTAAAAATCTAATCGTTATCGTCTTTAAGAAATTAATCTCTAGTGCAAATATAAGTCAATATAATGACGTTATTTATTATACTTTGAAAATGTGCACATTTTCATATAAACTTAATAGTCCATTGTACTGAATTTCTAGTGAGAACGGCCACTGATTGATGCGACGATACCGAATGATTAAAATAGGCTTCCTTCGTTAAATTCACATACACTTCATCGATACTTTTATGTACGTCCAGACCACATTAAGCTTTTACGTGCTTTTCCCATAGTGCACATTTCCCAACTATTTTCCAACTATTTATATTATGCCTAAAGAGATAGCGCGTTGGACAGATTTATTGGCAATATCTGAGCCTTTCTCTTGTAATTTTGTTTATTTTTAACACCGTTCGACCCTAAAGTTATTTAAATACACGTTCTTAATAAGCTATCAATTGCTTCGCAGGTTTCAAATGAATTTATATCATTTATTACATTATTTCACCACATTATGGGATTTTCTATCTTTAATTTACTGATACTAATTTTTAATACAAGTCCAAATGAAACCTTTTCGGTTTGACATTCGAAGAAATTGTCTTTTAAATTAAATATAGACAATGGACTCGTAATATCTATGATTTACTTTCTTTCTGAAGACAAGAGGAGCTTTATTTGAAATCTGAGGACTTTCCTCTTAATATGATATAAAGAAAAAAGATAAATAGGAACTATTATTTACCTCAAAATAATAAAAATAAAAATTTTTCATCTAACAACTAAATGATCTTTCCGTATTATTAAGCATAATAAATTACTTTAACAGTTTATAACTTGTTTTTGTCTTGTTAACCAAGATAATATATCAAAGATTGAATCATGAGATAAGGGATTATTAATATTGAAGAGAATATTGTACAAAACTTCAATACGAAAATTTCATAAAATACTTTACAAACAGATAAGAGCTTAACAATAACGTTATAATAAAGCGTAAATAATAAAAATATGTTAGCTTAGGATACAACGATTTATAGTTGTACTTTTTCCTTTCAAAACGATATATAATAATTATATTTTTTCGTTACTGGAAGAATGCAAAATTACCGATAAAGTTTAAAGTCAGTATGATTGACCGATAATATATATTAATTAAATAATTAAAAGATCTATAACTGAACTACAATGTGTGTATGTGTGTGCGTGTATATGTAAGATAAATATTTCGTTGATACGGAATATAAAAGATATAAAAAGAAGTATAGTATATATATATATAGTCTGAACAACTAAAAATAATAATTTATCTCTCATTCCACAATTAGTGTCTCGAAGAATCATAATAATTATTATTTCCGTTTTTGTAGCAACTACTGTACACTGGTTGGGTTTCAATTTCTTAAAAATCAACTAACTTAGCCCAATTCATCTTTCATCCATATTTCACGTTATATCCTTGCACTATTTGGTATCTGTAGGAAATAAACACTCACACTTAACCTTACGCACAACACACGCGCGCAATCCACGTGTACGAGTGGCACAAGCACTAAGTTTTTTTAAATAAATTTATATCGCCAATAATACTAATAATTTTAGAGCGTGATGAAAAATTAATAAAAAATTTATATAGATAAACTCACGAAGCTGCATTCGTGTCACAATATATATATATATATACATATATATATATATATATATATATTCAACACAATAAAATGCACTCGTAATGTCGTTCAAAGCTACAAAATTCAAAACAATTCTAAGCATATAGATTTTGTAAATTCAAAGTTAATGCTCTTTCGCGATCATCAATACAGTAAAGAGAAAAAAAGTTCAAATAATAATTTAAAATTATACTTTTCATTTTATACAATAAATAAAAGTGAGAAATTTTTTAAATTATGAATTCATTGAATTTTTCCTCGACATTACTTAACAGCTTGACAGTATGAATTTGATATTTAAAAATGTAAAGCAATGAAATATAAAACAGTTGATAATCATTAAATAGTCAGGATGATTAAACGCGTAGGTAGAGTCCACATTCAAATCTCCTTAAATGTAATATGCAACCATTGCAAGACAAAATTAACTATTAACGCAAACACATAATATTCCCGGCCACAAAGTGTAATTGTTTAAGACATCTAATAGCAGGCTCTGCTCATTTATCTAGTAAAAATTGAAATCAGATCAAGCGATTGTTAATTCGACGAGTGACGCTAGCCAGGCCAAGGGATTTCAAGATTTCCTTTCCCCTCGCGCAACATTTTTCGAACAGCAACGTCTCGTCGGCCAAGCTCCCTTTAAAATTATCCCGCGCTCCGTTAAAACTCGCCTCGCGCGCGCGCTTCGTCATTCGATCTCCCGGCACTTTCGTCGATCGCGTCACTAAAGTCGCACTTGGAGGCCAACTTAAGCAACTTAAGCACCCTGGCGCTCCACATCGCCTCCACCTAAATATACGAGAGTCGCAGCGCCGAGAGAGTCGCTTAGTTGGTGGTCCATTGTCACGATGAGCGATGATGAGGGGCCGATTGTCGGGAGAGACGTAATGTTGCGTGTGTTGTGCCATTCTCGGCCAAGTTTTTGTGACTTCAACAACTGCAAGTTGGGGAAATGCAACTTTCTTCAAGCTCTACGAGCAGACATACTGGATGTCGCTGCCTTCGACTTTTAAATGCCGTTATTCTAATGGCGCTCGCTACTTCGGAAGCGCGAAACATTCAATTCATACCAAATTGTTCGAGTTGCGTGGCTTGAACTATAAGCCCACGCGAATGAAATCAATTCATCGGGAATGAAATGAATTTGCCTTCACTTGCGTTATTGGCCAACTTAAATAGCCTTATCGCAACCGCACATGCAATTATTAATTATTAGCACTGGAAATTAAGTTCTCCTTTGGTTGTGTGTGTGTAAAGAGATGGCGCACGAATTCGCGAGTTTCCTTTAATATTCAAATCATTAAATTGATAAATTTTCTTTTTATGCGCTATACATGGGCGTAGATAAGTAATCGATGGCCAACTCCCGAGTTGACAATACTTTTACAAAAAAAACATCATACAAAGGCAACATTTTTTTGAATATTAACATTATCGGAATAAATATTATTAATATTACGTCTTACAGTATAGTATTTTTATAAGTGCGACCGTGAAAATTCTTAATGACAATGCAAATTTTCATCTGTACGAATTGTAATATGCTAATATTTTTTATTTTCGATGGCTTTCATTTGAGGCAAAACTTAAAAATTTTTTTCTCAAATGATAAGTGTCATTTAATACTTTAATTGTTTCGTCAAAATAAATTTGAACCAAAGTCTTAATCTAATTTGAAAATAATCAATTGGTTTTCACGTGATTTAAATCCTTGCAATATGTGGCATAAGTAAAATTTAAAGTCATACGAATTATTTATTAGAAAATTATAATTTAATAGTATTTTACATTGGACTATAATAAATGTTCGATATTTTATTTAACGGTAAAAGGATAAATTTGCGCGCAAATTGTGTAACATTTTTGCTTCTTATATTCATTCTCCGAACAGTTAACTTTGAATTTCAATCGGACTAAAAATAGAAATCAACATAAATTGTTGAAAGCCGATACCACGAAATTTGAAATATAAGCCTTAGATGTTTATAATAGAGCATATTATTTTGAAATTTAACGTAATAGATCTTTTACTTTCATTTCATATGCACGGAATGTGAATTCACATGGATTTTTAATGTTTCCATCATTTTTAAATAAGAAAAAAAAGTTAAAAATATTCTAATATTCATTGCTATCTCGTAAACACATACAAATAATATATGTAATTGTATACGTAACACTTTCAGTAAATTTTTGTCATTTAAACGATATTTATGGAATTACTTACATCATGGATCAATAAATTATCTAATTCCAATTCTATCCTATTAAATTGAAGCGAAATATGAAAAATAATATCACTTTAAGAAATTAATACTTATGCTTGATACCTTATTACAGATAGTGGTGTAATAATTACATGTAATTAAACTTAATTGGCATAGCAATCCAATTAAGTTACATCATTATATACTACAAAAATAATATATATCAGTACGTTTTATCAATTCCTTAACATTTTGTCATTCAAATCTTTTTCAATAAAACATTGTTTATCATTAGAAGAAAATGGTAATGTACAAGGTCTCCTCAAGTAGCACGTTTTAACGTGCATTTCTGTCTCACTTATTAATAATTGATATCGCAATTGAAGCCCTTGTGTTCTCACACACTACTTATATAATAATAATAAAAGCACTTCCCAGGAGAACTGTTAGGTCGAAGGATGAATTGTTGCCGTAAGCATCTTTAACTGGGAATCCAAGGGTTCTTTATTTTTTCACGTCCTTGTCTCGTTACTTTTACAACTCGGTGAGATATCTCATTGATTTACGTGGCACAACCTATACACTTAACGCAGAAAATAATATTCGCCGATAAGTATTTTCAAATCTACGATGGTCTTTACTAATTAAAAGCAATTAAAAAGTAAATTAGTTTATAATATAATTTTTTTTCTCTTTCTATTGCAATAGTTTAATCTTTCAGGATTTGGTTCAATTGTATTGACAGATATTCGAGCATTAAAGAACATTTCAAATATTGCAAATGAAGATTTATAATGGATACTTTGAAATAATAATCAACACACAATTAATGTGTATAATTGTCAAATTCTCATAATTAATTAATTATAAAAAGGCAATGGTCAATTTGAAATTAATTTTATATTCTGCTCGTTTAATTAAATGATTACTACATAATAAAGTACATGAAGTACGTACTAAAAGTGTGTAACTAAAGAAATTTGAATTCCTTTAATGTTAAAAAAGAATTTTCGTACCCAGTAATGGATTTTGAAAATTAAAATAAAATAAATGATAACAAAATTGAAAAATTAAATAAATAAAAGTATCGTGCAATTGGAATATAAAACTGAGTAAAATCAATATGCATAGATGTGTATGCATATACATAAATGTATGCGGTTACAATACCGAGCCACTCATCAACCCACATAAAACGTAAACAAAGTTTTTGTCGGGGCATCATACTGATATGTGCAAAATACACTAATGTGTGTGTGCGTGCGTGCGTAGGATAAATAATGGAAGCATGAAAAGGGCTATGGCGATAATATCAAGGACTCTTCAGTCATAACACGTTGTTGACTTGGAGTGTATCTTTTAATTAATTGTGATTTCAATATGGACAATATAGTCATCTACTTGATCGATTTAATTATTATTAAGTTTTCATATGCTCAAGAGTCGATCGATTCTACACGTGTTTAGTTAAACATTCAATTTAGGATATTATAAAATATAAAAAATTATATAATAAAATATAAAAAAGCTTATTATCTAATTTTTCAAATAGGAGAATGAATTTTAAAAATGTTCATTGTCAAGAGAAAATCTTGATTCGCTTGAAAAGTTTTACCATCTCCCGGGAATGAAATTCCTTGATACCTATTTATATAAAAAAAATTCTTTCCGTTTTTTTTTTTCTGATAAGATTCTCTCCTTACAATAAATATCACGTTCAAATGTGCCATTCTTAAAGAGCATTATTTAATTTTCCCGCCAGCTCATTATCCCCTCCCCACCAACCACCGCCACCACCACCGCGAATGCTTAGACGCTCATTAGGTTGCTCCTTCGAGGTACATCAGCAAGACAATGCAGGTTAAGACACCCGCGCACCTACCTACCTTACACATGTACACGCACTAACACGCTCGTCCCAATGTGTCTCGTTAAAAACCGGGTGATTATTTGAGTGGGCGCGTCGGCCTTGGCCGGTGCACGGGGGAAAGGGAAGTTGCATCCCAATGAGATTAACGACCAGCTCGAATTCCTTGATTTTTTTCTTTTATCGACTCGGCTCTCATTGCGCGAGGAAAGTTTACAATGATTCGGATAATGAAACATCCATTGCTGAATACATTGTAAGACATGTCTTCGGCATCTAATTGGAATATTACTTTCTGGATATTTTGATATTAAGCATAATCAATGTAAAAGCAATATTATTGGATGTTGAAGATTGTGAGTAAAATTTGTGAGATTCTCATTTTCGGTTAACTAAAAGAAAAGAAAAAATACAGAAAGGAAAGATAATGGAAAATTCATGAATTTATTATTAAGAAAGCGCACTCGTTCGATTAAAGCTGTAGTACTACAAGATTAATGCAAATCGTCCTTGAATTATAAAAATATGTGCTTTACAATAATTTATAAGTAATCGATAATGTCAAAAATCGTAGTTTACAATGCAATACATAGAACATATGAATTTATAATTATTCAATAATTGAAAATGTTATATAAACAAGTTAGATCGATATATTGTTCCTCTATGTAAAGCGTATTTTTGTTATATCGTTAATGCCTCGTATAAATACAAATAATTATCTTAAAATATAATGTAGGCCAACCAAAATATAAAGAGAAACAAGAAAATCTGGAGCTTTAATTTAAAATTAATTCGCTCGGTATTGTTTAAGTTATTGTATGTATGCAAATTTTTTTCATTCATTTATATAATTCATTTTGTCGAAACTTTGTTTTGATTTTCAGCTATTTCACGAAATATTGAATATTGAATAAATATTAAATATCGAATAGCATTAAAGAAAGAAGCTGCATTTTTTTTATTTTATTACCGAAATTGTGCCGAAAAAACTTTTGTACATGCTTTAAAGAAAAAACGATTTAACTTTTATTTCCCTGTGAAAATTAACGTAGGTTGAAAGGAAAATTATTACTACGAATATAATATCTATTGTATAAATAGAATTTAAGATTTAAATTAAATAAATCTAGTTTGTTCTGCATTCTCGTTGCTAATTCGTATGCCGTTAAATAGTTATTGTACATCGTCTAATTTGTCAGAAAGTCAAAAAGGAAAAAAAAAAAATTTCAAAATTCGCTCCTACACTCCAAAAATAAAAGCACGGCATTGTAAATTTAAATTTGTTCGACTGCGTTCAAAGAAAGACACTGTGCACGTGTACTTAGATGCACCTTTATTGCGTGTGTATCTCGTGGCTTGTTCTCTTTGTTCATCGCGTGCACGCGTTTTACTTTTAAAATACGTGCCCACAGCATTGGTCGTGAGTGTTTCTCTTGTTCAGATCGCAGATTATCGATGTGTGAGAAAATCATGACGTCGCCCGTGACTCCTCTTTGTCTCTTTTCTACTGCCTTTCCTTGTTCCGTCGTAGGCACTTATTTGCTGCTTTTCGAACTAATTTTATTCTCATTTGCCATAAAAATGAAGGAACTTTTGTTAAAAGAAACGACAAAAAAAAAAAATAAAACGCAAAAGTTCTTCCTATATTTTGAATTTCTACGAATCTCCTTTGAATTAAAACGATTACCTTAGAATACGCAATTCAAATTCACTTGTATATAAATATATTATCTTTTAATCTACATTAAATGCTAATTTAAATGTTTAGTTTTAACAAATTTAATTAATAACTGAATTAACATTGAAATATTATTATAACGTATTATACGTAGGCTACGTATATATTTATTTATTTATTTGTATATGCTTTTATATAATAGATAAATATACAAAAAGATATAATGCAAAATATTATTCCAACTATATTATACATGTCTTTTGATTAATAATGCATTATAAATTACATAATAGACTGTATATGTATATATAATTCTTTAATATATATTTTTCTACGTTTTATCCACGTGTTGCTCTAATATATATATTTAGTCTATAATATATATATATTAATAAAAATATTAATCGACGCTTGATTTAAGGTAGAGATATACGTCACTTTCCCTCATGTGGTATTTTTTCTCCTCGTATCTCTTTCTCGCAGGCATGAAACGATAACCCAAACACCAAATCATGTCCGCTTTTACCTTTTTCAGATTTGTAATGGTAATTAACTGCGTATTTATTTAAAATTCTTCCTTGTCATTAGGTTTGTGCGAGTGTAATTTACATGGTAGAACCATTGGTATACCGTCAACTTTATGCGACCATAAGCTTGTAACCGTCTAATCTTATATCTAATACGATATATCTTATCTATTGAAATTTTCACGTGGCCACTTTTACTTTTCTATTCCATTCTTTATTTCATAAATAGATGGAACTACTGTACGTAAATTTCTTTTTATCGTCTATACATAATTTAAGATAAAGATTCTTGAAGATTATTTTTAGCGATGATGCACTGTGCAACGACGTAAAATTAAAAAAAACATTCTATTTTCTTTTAATGATATAACGATAATTAATTTTAATAATTAATGATATTTTCTAGTACTTTACTTTGGAATCGAAATTCGTTTCAACTCTTTCGTCATAAATGCAAGCAAATAATGCATGGCATATATTATTAGCAGAGTTTCATAAGTTAATTAGTTTAGTACAGTACATTACATGACTGTCACATATCAATTAAAGCAAGATTAATTGTTCGGTTGTTCGTTAAAGAAGAAAATTATGATTATTACAAATGATCCGATTATTCGAAGAAATAGATTAATAAGGTGAAATTCCCTTTGACTAGATTCTCATAAAATCGATAACAAATGCAATACTAATTTTTTTCAGCACGAAGTAATAAAACTTCATTATTTCTAGTTGGAACGTAGTATTCTCGTAAATTTATTTTCAGCTTCATTGATCTTTTCGATAAATGTTTTTGTAAATTTTCTATCTTAAGGAGCTGAATGTTTTATTATACTGCATGTTTTATTAAATTTTTTTTTTTTTCATTGATTATTCAGAACTTAGGTTTAATATTTTCGTAAAAAAATTTATACACGATACAAGAAGCCTATATTATACGAACAAATTTCTTATAAATGAATATGCTAATGAATCGTAAATGCATAATAAAATGCTTCCGTATGCTCGCAATTCTTAAGATCGTACAATGATTAATTCAATTAGTCGACGTAAAAGATACAATAATCACTGAGACAAAATTTGTAAGTAAATGAAATATAAAACAATTTACTACCACTTTTCTAAAAAGAGACGTAATAAAATAAAATTATTATAACTCTCTGTACAATGCATTTATGACTTGAGAAATCGTTGCTACAGCTAAATATAATTATTGCTTCACTTAAATTAGTTTTACTTATATGTAAAGATAAGTAATTTACTTTCGTTTCGTCGCAACTATAGCAAAACGACTCAATCTCAATATCTAGACAGCTTTAGTGCAACAATTTTTAAAAAACGTATATTACGCATTATCTACGCGTTATTATAAATTGGCAAACTGCCGTAAAAAAAATCATCAGTGTAAACAATGTGCAACATAATGTAATATAATTTATTAACATTTTCGGAGTTTTCATCGTACACGCGGCAACATAAATATATTAATGCTCATGCATACATGCAACTGGTTTATTGCTCTCTTTTTTCGAGCTCTTGCATTACTAGACTCGCCCCCCCCACCCGCCCCCCACCCCGTGTATATACGTACGACCTCCCCCCACCGCTGCCAATCCGAACATTGTGAAAAGAAAAAGATCGAGCGATTAAGTACGCAGTCTCGTCACTGCGTAGTGTGATTCTCGATACTTTGTTAAAAATGGTAATATATGCGCAATAATGATTATCAGCTGGTTATTGCATAGTTTTGAATTTTTGTAAGATATTGTTGGAGTAGCTGAAAGACGTAAAATTTTATTTTTCACTATCAATTGTTTACTGTTATCAAATAATAATAATCAAATATTCTTGTAGTAGCGATTATTATTCTTCACACACACACACACATATAGGCTATATAAATGAATGATATAAAAATAAAAAATGTTTTTCAGCTTTCTACTTTTTAAAATATAAATTTTCCATTTCAAATTCATTGAATGTATATTGCATTACACTTTATTTGCATTATTTTAATAATAATTTAATAGTAATTTAATCCGTTAATATGTTTTATCATGTTTTAAAATCATACAATGAATTACAAATTATATAATTGATGATGATAGTTAATTAATTACTTCGCTATTTGAAATATATAATTTGGATTTAACCGCGCTTAAGAAAAATTAATTGCCTGATAATTTTTTCGTACAGTTGCATATATAGTAACAAAATAATAAATCAAAGCTCTAATTATACGATTAGAATAAGACAGAAATTATAACAAAACCAAGGAATTTTGTTTTATCCTATGCAAATACGTTCCTATTCATAATTTAGTCTCATCAAACACGTTTCAAAATTTTGATTTTAGAACTTTTCAATGCAACTCATTAAAGCTAGAATAATCATAGTACAGTGAGAAAATTCACATCTTTGCGTTAAAAATCGTTTCAGATAACTCGGTGATTTTACAAAAAACGTGATTTATCAATATGATGTGACTTTAATACCTTTTTTAACATTTAGAGTTACATGAGATTAGCGTACAATAAAGCACTCGTTTTTACGAAAGATCAAAGCTAAAAAATGTATTATAAAACGTATTTAGATTTTCTACAATTCAGTTGTAATTAATATTTTCAACAAATGAAATAATAATATGAACTTTATAATTATCAGGCTATTTTTTTATTTAATTACATGCACTATGAATAATTATTTAACAACGCTATATTTAATACTTTAAAGTAAATTTTTGTAAATAAATATATTCTGTAATAATAAGAATATTTCAATTACATTCTTGTATATAAAATCAAATGAATGAAGCTTTAAAAATGCTTAATTATTTCTTTACAAAGAAAAAAAAAATGAACTTCTTTGTAAAAATGTAAAAATTCTCTTCGTATATTTTAAAGATATGCCTAGAATTCTATTTGAAATAAGCAATATTAATAAGGATTGCTTTAAATCAAATAAACAAATCTTCCTCTCCGCCCATATGGTCTACTTCTGAAATCTCGTTATTTTAATGCGATTAGAACAAGAATTAAAGGATTTACTTATATACTGTATTCGTTATAAAATATCCGAGAGAAATTCGATATACGATCATCTATACTTTTCGATTATATGCAAATAAACAAACTATACTTATAAGCCACAATCCTGATAAATATTAAGCCTCCAATTTAATAAAATGTGTGTATCATTCGATTACTCGCTGAAAGTATTTTTGACATTGTGCCTCAATTAATTATTATCAATTGTTGAGTATCGATTGTTAAAATTCTCTTTGTTAAAATTGTTAAAACTCTAAAAACAAGTAAATAGCACGGTTGGCTTATATTTATAGAATGAGATAGAAATAAGCGACGGTACTATATAGTCGGTAACGCATAGAACACTTTATATTACATAAATGTAATCGACAAAGAATTAGTATTTCCTTGTATTTTTAAGCGCATTCTTCGATTTAAAAATATCTTAGTGGGTTTTGACATTAATATACACACATACGTAACTATTATAATAATTGCATCATAGAGAATATTCAGATTATTCGATGGATACTAATGGCATTTGGCCCATTATTCTAACATTAAAAACTATAATTTAAATAACTGTATACTAATTGTTTTATGCCCAAAAGATTTTTTTTTTTTTTTTTCTCATTCTCACTTCGTACGATAAATATATAAAGTCAGTTTAAATAGTTCATAAAGTGTTGATATATTAAATTTTTATTATTAAATATATATTAAATATTACATTGTTGAATTATTAATACTATATTAAATATTGTATTATCGAGTTTATTGATTTCTATCAAAAAGTGTCAATTATAAAAATTATAAAATTTATAATATTAAATAAGTTTTAAAAACCAAGGAGAATTAAATTTAAATAAGAGTTTGAAATTTTTAAATCCGTACCTGAAACTTAAGAAAAGTTTAAAAATATTTATTTTTAATTAACTAAAATTAGATTGAATAACAAAATTAATATAAATCTTATTAAATTTATTTTGAGTATTAATAGCTTCAATTTTAAAAACAAAAATTAGTATTTATGAATCACGAAATATGTATAATTAGAATATACCTTGATATTATTAAAATAATGCTACGAAACTTCAAAAAGAAGAACAAAGTGAAAGTTTTATGAAGAAACAGAGGAAAGTAAAATTGAAAGCCTTTAAACCTTCATTTCAGATATTTATTTATTTAGAAAATTAACACAAAATCTATTCAGTTGATTACGTGATGTTATGTATATCTGTACGGTAATAATAAATAGAAATAAAGTAAAAATATTTGTATGTACATACAAATGATTTTTACGAGAAAGAAAATTAGAAAGTGTCCAAGTTCTACTATCGTCTACTTATTTCTATGAAAAGTATTTTCTTACGATATCACTATAAAGTAATAAAAACTATGCCTCTGTGAAAGTAATATTAACAATTTTTTGTAATGCAATAATACTAAAAGAAACCATTCGGTCAAGTTTTATTCACTTTTTATACAAAATTAATTTATGTAAAAATTCAGTATCGCGTACATAAAATTTAGAGTTTTTTAAAATGTTTTTAAGAATGCCATAAAAATTTGAAGTTCAGAAGGGTGCGATTAGAAATGACATTTCTTTTTATAAAATTTATATTATTAAGAAGATTATTAAGAAGATTATTGATTTAAATTTAACATTGCTTCTCTTAAAAATGTGCTCAATAACAAATTATTTTATTACAAACAAACAATATATTTTTCATTAATAATTTGTATAAAATAGCCTTAAAAATAATATTAATCATTCGTATGATAATTAAACAAATTGTTTAAACTCACATATGGCTACAGTATAAATACAACGAGCAGATAAGGTCAATGATATTCAATGAAAATGAGAATGTTTGAAAGTGTTGTTCTACACGTGCTTTCATCCTCATAATGAAGTACTTGTAAACTATTGTGAGAATATATTGAAAGCGATTCGCTCGAATGTCGCACGGGGATGATCAAATGAACAGAGAAAAAGCGAGACAGAGAGGTGAACGAACCCAAACAAATCTGTGTTAGCAGGCACTTATAAGAAAACATTTACATAAATTTTTAGAATCTCTTGTATATCTCGCACAGTATTAGATGAATGATACATTATTATGATTTTTCTTTATTGTTAGATTAAAATCATATTGTAATACATACTAATAAATAAAGCATTTTTCGTATTATATAACGGAAAATTGAAACTAAACTAAATTGTTAAATCGTATACGTGGAAATCCCTATTTTATATAAATAGAATAAATACTCATTATTGAAAAAGATAGCCAAATCATTATAAATATCATATTTAAATACTGTTATTTATATATATATATATATGTACAGCTTGAATTTGTTGAGTAATATTAAAAAGCTTTGAAATACATTTCAGAAAACTGTGTTATTTTCGATTCTGCCAATCTTTTTTTACATTTAACTATTAATGACAAAAACACGAATGAATGTATTTTAAGTTATGTATTTTATTGCATTATTCAGCCTAGTATATATATATATGTGTGTGTGTGTGTGCAATAATTGACATTTAGCTCAATGAAAAAGCCAGTCGTATTATATTTCTTGGAATATAATATTATTTGCACTAGATATATATGTATACGTAATTATCATCTAATGAGAATATACATTGAATAATACTTAAAAATTTATTATATAAAAATTTATTAAAAATCGCCCAAAATATATAGAAATAGTCTTTAAGATTATTCTAAAAATATTCTTTCAAAATTTTCAAATTGCTACCACAAAAACATGATCATTTGATTAGCTAATCGAATAGACGATTTTAGATTATTTAAATGACAAGATATTAACGGGAGTAAAAGAATGAAGTATTAATAAAAAATTATCTATTTTATGACAAAGATAATTATTAAAGCAAGTTTCAGTTGATCCTATTAACATTGCTATTTCCCTTTCGTGACAAACATTCTGCATTTTGTAACAACAGTACTTTATTGACGTACGGTTTAATTGTTTGAAATTAAAGATAAGGTAATCGGAAATGGAAAAGAAATTGTACCGTTTTCTGCCAAATTAATAATATAATGTAGACAGAAGTCTAGAAATAAATCTTGCGTTAATATTACTGTTAGAAAACTTTCATTTAGCTTTACTGGAAATGCAGTGAAGTCCAGTGTTTTGTTAATTATCGTCGATTACGTAAAATCAGAGTAACCTCCAAGCATCGCCCAAGATCACCTAACTTTAAATTTCCAAGGAAGTTTCTTATCTCGTATTGATAGTAGGTATTCGATTGGTGGAAAAATTCGAATATAAAATGAAATGACTATTGTGCTAATTAAAATTGGTTACACAGGCTGAAAAATGTTCATTTTAATGTCTTTAATTGAGCATTTTTAAATTTATAAAATCGTCCATTTCGCTCAACTTTGAATATCCCTTGTAAATTAATTCGGTCAAAGAAAGAGACGTCGTTTTAATTAGAGAATATGAATCAAATAATATATATATATAGGGATTAACAAACATTTTTCAATTCTGCGAACGTGTTTGAAAAGTAAAAATTATTTAAAATTCAAATCTTCTTATATTGTTATATACAACTTTCCGAAATTTCTTTATAAATTCAATAATAAGTATTTACTATGTTTATATAGAAACTTATTTATATGTAAAATATAAGCACTCATCTATAAAAGCGTAACACACACACTTCTTTCTAGTATAAATCATTAATGGACAAATTTTAATAGAGTTAACTTGGAAAAACACAAGCACGTATTGGGTATTATAAAACAGAAGCACCGTAAATTCTATGAAATTAAATACTCCCGAATTATCGTTTACGAATACATATATATTTATATATATTTATATATATATATATTTCTTCGTGTTTGCGTTGAGTTAAAATGGAGCATAGGAGAGAATACTACAGAAACGGCAGCAGCACAAGCTCTCAATACACCGCAGGGAAACGAGATAGATATATAGCTAGACAGCTAGATAGAGAGAGGGAGAGAGAGAGAGAGACAAGGGAATCGGGTCAGGGCCTCGGGATATCGCGCACACGAATGCTCGACTGTAGCCGAAAGCCCTATTTTCCTCATCTCCATGCATGTCTTGCGACGGATTTATGAGCGAATGGAAAGGAGGTTTTCCACGTAAAGATTAGACAATACGAGGAACTCGATGCGTTCGTTGTTTGATTAAAGGTTGGTGGTAATGTAAGAGTGATCAAGGTTGACCTTTTGGGTTCGTTATTACGAATGTCTTCCGCTATTACTTGCCTCGCTGAAATAAAAAAATTATGGAATAGTTGTGGATATATTACGAAGTACTTTTTAATGCCTCGGTGATCACTAATAATATTTCTAAAGTTTATTATACATATGCTTTCGCACCAAATAAAAGTAACATTGTTCAACTGGAATAAATTTACAAACATTAATTTCAAGCGACTAATTAAAATTTCATAAAAGCACGCGCACACACGCGCGCGTACACACACACATATATACATATACATATATATTGTATTAGCGATTACCATAATTATGAAAATAAGAAAATATGAAAATAAAAAAAAAATTAATATAATTAGCTTTCTATTATAAGTATTACAATTGTTTTGAAGTTATATGCATTTCAATAAAGATCGAAATAAAATTTTTGTACAAATATATCAATTTGAAAGGACAATTAAACTTAAATAAACATACCTTCGGGATACTTCGAAATTAAGAGTAAAGAAAATGGGTTTTCAACCCATAAATTTTTCTTGGTTACAAATCAGTAGAAAGTAAATTGAATTAATTAACGTTTTCGAAATATTCATGTATGTAAAGCAACATACCTTTTTTTTTATTAAATTACCCTTTTATACTTGTTAAAAAAGTTGCAATTTCTAAAAAAATTCTCTTATCACAAGTAAAACTACATTTGGAATAACTTTTGAAGATGTTTAACAATGAACGACAGTGAATTTATAATAATTAATAACAGCTTGTGATTTCTAAAATAGAATATAAATATGAATATACCTAATTTATAGAGGATTATTGTATTTTCAAGATACAATTATCGGAACTACATGAATCAAATGTATTAAAATTAAAAAAGTCCTTTGAAACCTTATTTTAGTCAGCGATATGTTATATAATATTTTCCTCATACTTGAAAAGACATTTCCTATTATTAGTGCATCTCTATAAAAGTATATTTTTGCTCTTTACCTTTACCGTTAAATTTTTGAATTTTGCGTAAATAAATCTTTATTCTTCAATGAAAGTGTTATTATGTTACGTATCTCTTTCGAGAATATAAACTAAATAATAATTCGTCGTCTATCGTGATATTATTTATTGAAAAGTTTTGTATTTTTAATTAATGCCAATGAACTCTTGAGCAACGTAATTTATGCTTGTTGAGTTTCAGTAATATTTATATTGGTTACACGTGCTAAGTTCAAGTCTAAATAGCAGCCTAAATACGTACAATTATATTATAAAATTCATTTTATATAATAAATTTTATTTTCTCTCGTAAATGAGGATTCAGCACGAGTGCATTAAATAACGAATTCTTACATAGAATTAGAAATAGAGCACACGATGAAGATCTCATGTGATATAAAGCAATAAAATTAATTCGTATACAATTTTCTATTTGTTTTTAAAAGATTTTCATGGAGATTATTCGACATGCCGGAAAACCTGCATTTATTTATCTATTCTTAACTTCTTAAAAATGTTTACTTTATAACATAAAAAGTTCATATGGCTTTTAAAGTTATATCCAAACACGATGCTTATCTTAACTAATTAATTTATAGATTTATTTACAATATAGATTATAGATTTCGGCAAAAGATGAAATTAAATACAAAAAATTTTTTAAATTCTGTATAATTAAGAAAACATTCGTAAACTATGGCAAACAGTTTCAATATCATTTTTTATTCACGTAAGATATTGGCACATTTATTATATACTAAAAATTTGCGAAATATTTAAGAAATAGAAAATACATCGTAAAAATAATATCAGAAGAAATGTCAAAATTCAGTCTTTACAGTAATAAACATATTATTGATAATAAGGTTTTTGGTAATTTGATTGGTACATAGAGAAAAAATAAATATTTAAAAGTTTATGTATATTATGTACACGTTTAAGAATTTATCATTTATTGCGCGTACATATATTTCTATTTTGATAATTAATTTTCTAAGACAATAAATAATAATATAATTTAATACAACAACAAATTAATATACATAATGTTACCAAATCAAACACTGAATTTCTTTGCTTATAATTGTCGCTACTCTACACATATTGCAACTAAAATTGCTTTGCACTTACTATTTTAATAGTATTTTATTATTTAACTTTCGTTATGTAATTTGTTAAGCTTTCTTTTGTTTGAGCATTAATGGCAGCTAAAGTGAACTAAAAATGCACCAAAGAATAGATTGACTTTGAAGAAAAAAATCGGTGCAATTGAAAAGCACACAATTAACGAATTATAAATTTGTGTAATATGCTGATTAATATGAGAAATCATCCAATTCGTGAAATTTACAACTGATAGTAGAATATGATATAGATAATGATATAGAAATTTTTGGTTTATGTCATCGTGTTTGATTAATGTAGAATTAGGTTATCATATGATAGGAAGGTTATTGCCCATTAAGAATCTTGAACTTGATTCTTCTATCTGTTGACACATCTAATAATACAAACATGCTTTTATATTTTATATAACTTGTAATGATTCATTATGAAAAATATCATATGCGAATCATTCGCTCTCTCTCTCTTTTAGGATAATCTACTGGCTGGCTCATTTCTTCTTTAAAGTATCATTTTCGCGGGGAATATAATAATTGCGATTATTGTTAATATAACGTTATTGACAGCGCCATGTTGACACACGATGTTAATCCCTCCCTAAATGAGTTTCAATTTTGCAAGTTTGCGAGCAAATATCAAGAGTGACTTAACCATACGACGTTGACTGAAATTGTTTTGATATGGGAGCATGTTTGGAGATTGTTTAAAAAATAAATAGCTCGGTACATTGTGGATTTGTAACACTGGCTTCTAGTTGTACACAAATTGGATTTGGATATTAAAATATTTAGCGTCTAGACTGTCTGATTTGATATAAAAACTGTTCTTACAAGCAATTCTAGAGTGAACATTCTAATGTAGAAGCCTACTCTCAAAAGGTCAAAGTATATACAAAGTAGCCATGTTTGCTGACATAAAAAGGAATAAAAAAATCCGCTTGAAAATCAAACTCGCCACCACATAAAGCCTATGGTATTTATTTCTTTGACGTGTGGTGGTGAGGCTTGAGATATGGAGAGAGCGAACGACACCATCAAATCACCATTAATGAAATGCATCTGGGGAGAATGTCAACATATCAGGGCACTTTCCCCATACCTCGCACATAAGTTATCGGCACAAATATTTTTTGCCATTCGATCGAGATTGCGGAAGCCTCGCAGTAGTGGATCGTCTAACGTCAACGAGAAATTGCATTTACACAAAGATGGGACGCCGCTAGCGAAGCTCAACTCGCATCGTACGGGCCGAGTTCTAACGTGAAAAGTCGTGCAGGGGTTTCTAGGTTGCATTGATCGCAAGAATGAAAGGGGCGGCGAGCGCTTTGCGCAGCGTCGAATCACTTTCCGGATTCTTGGGCGGCCGTGAGTCCCGGGCATTTCGTAGCTGAGAATCCACCAGTTTTTTTTCCCCCGATTATCACAGGTGCGAGGCCTCGTCTCACACAGGGCGAACGACGCAAAACCATTTTACGCACGCGCTACTCACTGTGCCAGGTTGCTGGGTATCCTGGAGCTGCGCCAGGGCCCGGAGAGGCCGCTCTCTCGGCTGCAGCA